>UZAN01049025.1:9850-20561 GCA_900618425.1 Echinostoma caproni | reverse complement strand
GAATATACAAAGATACAATTTTCAGGAAGGGGGAAGCGACCAATCAAAGAGCTGCCATTCAACGCGCAACAACTGGTGGGATTCGAACACACGTCCCCTGGGATGTTTATTTGGTGACGTTGCTACCGGGCCACCATCGCCCAGGAGAATGATAATGAATGAGTGTCACGTCCCAGCTAGACAACGACTGCGATAGTTTAGGTCCCTATAGAGAATGGTTTAAGGTCAAACGAATGACTGACACGTTGCACCATTTAGCAGAGAATCATTTCCTCTTCCCGAATAAATAACTCGCGATTATAATCCACAAAAACACTGTTCGTGTTATAACGGACCATTCCTAATTGTGAATGGGTTCGCTAATTCAAAAGACAGAAGAAGAAGAGGTTATCATAGGGCGTGAGCGATAGAGAAAAAAAAACGTTTGTGAACGATTTCAAAGGCCTGGACAAAATAAAACGATTAAATACTGGTCCCCTTAGCTTTAGTTTCAGCTTCAAATATTCGGTGCGAATAAGATTGTGACAGAAATTCTTATCCTCGTTTAGGGTGGTTTAAAAAGTTTCTTTGTACTGAAATCTATGGTATCTAATGTCACTCGTTAGACTGAGGCGATCATTTAGGGGTCCCGGGCGATTTTGTGGTCGACTCAGTGCTTCATACCCGATAAAGTTGCAGCTCGTTTGGCATTTTGACCCAGTTACTGAACTCTGCATCCTTGTATTAGTCACGTGAACAACAATATTAGGGGAAATTAGCGGGGAAGATTTCCATTGTCTGATGGAAAGTATCACGTGATTGTTCATTTGAAAGGATAAAATCTGGAAATTGTCAATAACAGCAAACTTGTGATTGTCAAATCAATGCAGCATCTGAAGTGTAGGGAAATCCAACTTATTGTGTGATTGCAAACCGTTACCCGAATTTTCGACACAATAAACTTGTTTGCATCACCGGGTGGCGTTTGAATAGATAGCTTATTCAGGACCAGTCCATTAAAGAATCAATCCCATGGTTCAGTGTTTTTGTAAGTGAGTTAGATGCTACTAACTGCAACAAACGTGACTTGATAGTCTTAATAGCATAATTCATAGTAAGTAGTATGCAAGTAATATGCGATCTTTTCTAACTAGCAGTAACAACCTCAGCGGAGTAGGCGAAATTTCATTTTTATTGAACCGTCAAATTTCTGAATTTCCAGATGTTTAAACAATGGAGTGATATTTTAGAGTAGCAAGCTTGGACTGGCCCATTCGATTGGTAACAGTCGCCAGGCCCTCTTGATCATCTTCAGTGTGGATTTTACTCGTTGGGAGATCGTTAATTCCCCACACACTGCTAACGAGTCCCAAACAGGACAAAACAGTTGTCCCAGTTCTCTTAGTCGGTTATCACGAACATTTCCATCGCATTGAAACTGGAGTCATAATTTTGTAATCCTATTTTGTTTTGTGTTTCTTCTAAACCGAGGAAACTAGTTTCCCGTGACTCACACTGGACTGCAAAGTTATGTCACTGGATCAAAACGTCAATTGTGTTGTGATCTCATGAGTTAGGGGTGTTTGAGACATCTGATGAGTGGTAAACTACGTAGTGGAAATATACGGATATCGGTTTCCCATGGAGTTTGATAGTGCACTTCATGTGTTGAGATCACGATGCCATAAAGCATTATTTCGTTAGGTGAAGTTGCATGACTAAGTAGGCACTGAGCTACTGTCACCGGAACACAGTGTGATTTAGCCAAGTGCATTTTGTGACAAACGTTTGATAAACCAGCAGGGATTTTCAGCAATCTGGTGCACCCCGTTGGTTTCGCAACTTTAATTAATCTCCCGTCTGACGGCTGATTCTGGCAGCCATATGTATTCATCACACTTTACCGACAGCCAACCATCAGTTTTTTGCAATCTGCAATGACGGGGGGGGGGCTGGCGGGAAAGCGGGAAAAAACCAAACTATCCGGAAAATGCACTCTCCTCTCCTTATTTCGGCTAGTTTGATCATTACTGATATTCTGCAGTTCATCAGAGGAAAAACGAGGCACCTTGGTGGGCAATCCAAGCATGTTTGAATGCACGACAGGGTCTGAGGCGATGACAAACGTGACGTCGGCATCGGCGTCGGTTTTGCGATACCACTGTTCGAGTTCCACTTGTTTGACAGGATCGCGATGATCAATGTTAGTGGTCGAACTCGCGCGCACCGGTGCGCGTCGGCTTAGCCGTATTGCACACACACATACACACACACACACACTGTGAAGCTTTCAAGCCATTCTCTCTGGTCCCGTTTGACCAGCCGTAAATCCGGTTAAGCAGGAGATGTTCTACTTAAGTACGGGCCAAATTTTTTCCACAGTGGAACATATTCTCCTTTCCGATTTCCGATGGAATGTAGGACAAATTGTTTCTCGTTGGCCGGGATCATTTGTAGTGTACCACAAGGCATCTTATTTACCAAATTGTTGTTGGTGGTGAAAAACACCGGTACGTACTCTAAGTTAGAGTTACACAACAAAGGTTTCACTACCAACTAATCTAATTAATCAATGATCAAATGTATCTGAAATTCACCAGTCTATCTATCTATTTATCTATCTATCTATCTATCTATCTATCTATCTATCTATCTATCTTATCCATCTATTTATCTATCTATCACTATCTATCTATCTATCAATCCATGTCTATCTATCTATCTATCTATCTATCTATCTATCTATCCGTGTCTATCTATCTATCTATCTATCTATCTATCTATCTATCCGTGTCTATCAATCTATCTACGTCTGTCTATCTATCTATCTATCTATCTCTCTATCTATCTATCTATCTATCTATCTATCTATCTATCTATCTATCTATTCATTTAAGATTCCAACCTCACAATGTGTTCTACCCAGGGAATAGTGGGGCAAAGTATTTACATATCCGTGAAAATTGCCCCATAATCCTAATGATTCTCGAGTATTCCACGTAGTTCAACTTTGAAGAAGTTAAGCACCAGTATTCAGATAGTTCTCATTGCGGATGAAGAATCACTGTTTTGCAGTCAAGCTTATCTGAAAGTCTCTGAAACATCTGACTGAAGTCACCGCTATCCTTCCGTGAAACCTGTTTATGTGTATCTAAGCAAAACACTGTGAAGTTGGCTTAACGGATCTTTCTTGACCCCACTGAACCACTTCTGTCAGCTGTTGTCCATTACGTCCCCGTCGCTTCTACTCGGTGGAACTCCAAAGGTGTGTATGCTTACTTACGGGATTACCGCATTCATTTGTGTACCAGATTTAGTTTGTTTCTAAAATAACTGGTAACAAAAATTGCATACAAAGATACAATTTTCGGCAAGGGAGAAGCGGCCAAACAAAGGACTGTCATTCAACACGCACACAAGTAAGGTGGTGTTGGTGGTGGTGGTGGGATTCGAACACACACATTCCCCAGGGTGATAATTTGATGACGTTTCAGCCGCGCCACGACCGCCCCCATTAACCATGCACATTTGTGCGCCGGTTTTGGTCGCTGTCTTTTGGCTGCCCATTTGGATGAATAGTGAGAGAACGACAGGAGAGTTGACAGTGGAATCGAAACGAAAAATGGAGACGTTGAGTGAACTAATGTTACAAAAGAATGGAGAAAATACACAAGCGCCATCCAGAGAGCCTAACAGGACCCATGTGAAGCAGTCTCCTGGAATGGATTTTATACCCTCATGCCACGTCTCAGTTTGGCCACCCTTGGCTTTATTCCATCCACTGCCTCCCTTGGCAAACATCGCTCGTCATGGTACCATATTTGGTGACATGCGTAACACATGCTCCAACCAACGTAATCTGTGGAAGTCGATTGCTTGCTCCAGTGAACGATCGTGATCACCTAATATTCCACACAACCTCTGCTTTGCTCGTCCGGTTGCTCCTTCAGATTCGTTCAATGCGGTGTGAACAGTAGTGTCTGAACTCCAGCATACCATCTTTATCCTGACAGTCGGATAACGCAGAAGGGCTTGCAACTTATCTAGATCTTCAATTAGAGGTTCAATGTCTTCTGCGTGCTCCAGTTTAGACAACCCGGCAACTGGGATCACATTGATGCCGTTTTCCTCGTACGAGAATATGGCATGTCCCGTCATCATAGTGTGTGTGCGTGTGTGACTTTGAGCAGGTTTTCGTTCTTCATAATTCAACCACTCCATGAACTCAAATGGTTGTTGTCCCTGAAGTTGACTGAAGAAACAACACAGCAGAGTTGAATCATTAATATGCTCGCAAGCTTGAAGTTCTGTTTTTTATGTGTTGGCGTACAGTCGTATATGAAAGAAGAATCAGCCCGATTTCCGCGTGTCTAATGTCGTTTTACATGTTTAAATGATTCAAACAAATTTGTTGTATGAAAGTAATGAAGGATTTAGTTTGTTTATTTGTAAATTGCGTCGTGTAAGTGAGGTGTGAGCTGAAAGGTTGGGGATCACTGGACAGTTGTTTCGATCTAGTTGGCTCCCATCAGTCACAGGAATCCATCGATCCAACTAGGTATATGGGGCACCGGTTGGGTGTAGCACCTCTGACTAGGAGGGCTGTCGGTCCATTTTGGGGCATCCTCTGTTCTTCGGTCTTCACCGGGGGCTCAGCTCTCATCTTTAGCTTCAAAGAGCTCTCCGAATGCATTAGCGATCACAACGACGGTAAACCGCTCTAAGGGTAGAGCAAATCAGTTTGAGAGTAACCGGGAGCTGAACTCCCGACCGGTGGTCGGTGTCTACCGAATGAATGCAGTACTAGCGCGTTGAGTGGACGAGGTCGCTTTCATCGCACAAAGGTCCAGGTAATGACTCCGTACTCACCAGGCATGCATGGACCCGTGTTCAGCTAGGAATTATCAATGGTGAATGATTTCCCTCAAGGACCAGGGGCAATCATGCACCACCTTCCGGCTGCCTTGTCGTTAGCACTTGGATATGCAACAATTAGAGATACTACCTCAACCTAAAGCTGGGAACATTTCCTAAATACGGAGAAATGGTGTTGGATATCCATGAAGCAGACTTACTCTCTCCCAGGAGCTAGCTGCCGTAAAGTAAGCAAGTAAGTGTCAATTTGGAGTTCAAAACGCATTCCCTTCGATCAAATGAAAAATGCCCAACCGTTAGGCACGTCAAATCTCTCTCTCTCTGTGACATTCACCGGTTGATGAATGAATCACTGAATGCTCCTGTTCACCATCAGTTGTGCATGATTGATGCTAAAACCGAAATCCAACCAACACGCTATGCACAGTATTTTTAGGGCCCGTAACCGAACATGAGAAAACAGAACAAACAGGAGAGCTTGCTAATCGAAATCGGGTTCACAATTTGTAATGGATGATCCTGAGACTACATCAGTCGATTAAACGATGATTTAAAACTGGCTCAAGCTGGCGCACGGACAAAACCGATTGAAAGGGTAGTAGTCAGTGTCTGTCATGAACAACTTTGTCACGTGGTTAGACTAGCAATGGGAACTGATAGACAAATGCGTGCGTAGCAAGTGAGAAAATTGATTGACACGTATTCAATCAACACTATAGATACCAGTCTTTTTGATCATGGTTTTATCTAAGTCTCAGCGATATGTATTTATCTATGTCACACTCTGTCTCTCCGACGTTGCCGATCGACCTATCGTGAACCTTGGAAAAGAGCACATTCCGTACATGTCACTGGAACTGAGGGAACATGATGTGTTGGGAAAGCATGGCCTGTTGTGAGCGCTCTTCGAGTTGATTGAGTCACTTTGTGTGCAAGAATTGCATAAGCTGTGGGAATTTTGAGATCCAACTAAGAACAGAATAATGTGCGTCTGCAATGTATCATGATAATGAAAGTTCGATGTGAGTCGGGTAGTGGTTTTGAAACAGATGATTAATCCTCCGTTCTTATTTCCGTACATTCAAATGTCATTGTGCTAATGGAAGCAAAGACAAATGCTTATTTTATCACTTATGTTCTGTTTGATGGGAGGCAATTGTGGTGATCTAGGTCTACACGATGGCGCCTACCCTAGAGCGGTGCTTTACAGTTTCAGGACATTTGAGATCAATGAAATTTGAATACTGACGTCGATGACCTGTGCATGGCTTTTGAATACACGTCATTGGTGGATGGTGCCAACTAATCCCAGACAGTGCAGACAGAAGCAAGATTGTGCAAGCAGTACTGCAATCCCATTGGTGGAAGCCCAGATAGCCAATAATCTCCCTTTGTACATATTATTTAATCACCTTCATTTCTTCTAATAAATGAACTACTTACTGCCTGTCCTCTGACCGTTTCCTCGCGTCTCGTTCTCGTGGGACATTGCGAATCCGTGCCGTTGTGGTTTAGTGCTGCTGAGATGAATCAGTCAGTGATAGCTGATTATCGATTCGGGTCCTGTGATTCCTATTGCGTGGTTGGTGTTCCGAATTCCGTGCGTATTACTACGATTACTACAATCATTACAGCAATCTCATATGAAATCCCGTGAACGAGGCTCCGGACACCTAACGTCCGGAGGAACAAACGTGATGAAAGTTAGTGTGTTGCATGAGACTGATCAGTACCTGGATTGAATCATTACATGGGTGGAAAAATGCAAGCTGCTCAAGGGGAATTAGCCGAAATGTAAACAGGAGAACAACAACAACAGCAGCAACAACCATCACAGGGTGGGGTGGACAGGATAACTAAGGTCAGGCATGCACTTCCGGTTGGCTCATAGAGTCACCTGCCTTTTGTCGTTCGGTGTTGCCTCGGATACCTCGACGGAACGCTCTGCCAACTGAAGCATTTTGTTAGACGAGTTTTCTTACCGCTGCTTCTGCTAATGGAAGATTACCCTGGCGACCGGTTTCGGATATATCATTTGGAAACTGCTCCACATCTTTGTTCTGTGGTTATCTGGAGTTTTGGAGATGTGCACGGAATATTGTCCCTGTGATGCTTGTGTTAGCAATACCGATTCAACTTTTTTCCTGTTTTTTTGGAGGAAATTTACTGATGGCGCATTCAGACAGGACAGAATGGGCGAATATGCTGACAAAGTGTGACAAACGTTTGAAGATAACGGGAAAATTCGGTCAGTGTGTACGCCAAAATCCCAATAGAACCAAACAATCGGTCATTTGAACCATTTGTTTGTCTTGCACCGCTGAGTATGCTTGCCTGACCAAATCCCGCAAACGTAACAGGAATCTTTTAAACAGTTTGGTGTGAACTCATTTTATCTCATTCATTAATCTTTCTTGTTGGAAATCTGTATTTTGGCTATCCGAATGTTGTTCCCCAGACCCATATAGCACATGTCCCCATTGACAAACGAAACAACTGTATCCTATTTGTGGGAATCGCATACCGACACACACTGCGTTGATACCAGACTGGTAGAAGCGGAACATTTTAAACGGTTTGTGAGCTTTACATAAGTTATAATTTTTAAAATACAGCGATGTCGGTACAGGTGAAAATAAGCCGACGTTTCGGTTGCCGTGGGTAACCTTTATCAAAGCGATTTTACAATCGACTGTAAAATCGCTTTGATAAAGGTTACCCACGGTAACCCAAACGTCGGGTTATTTTCACCTGTATGGACATCGTTGTGTTTTCAAAATTACAACTTATATAAAACATATCACATGGCGCATCGATTTTTCGATACACTCCGAACGTTGTTCGAATTTGACACTCTGGGTTCGTGAGCTCTAAAGCCTCAGCGATCGTACCTATGAGCCTTTAGTTTGCAATATGTTCACTTGTGACATAGGAAATTGCTCGAAATGTTGTCCGGTCATATGTTGTGAGTCGAGGTGCTTCGTTCATGCTTCTTCTATTCGTGCACGCAGCTGAAAGAAGAGATAATCATAGAGGAGGCCAGCGTAGATACACTGTCGTTATTGGATGTTCTTATCATTGGTGAGCCTATGGTTGTATGGTTATATATTCCTCCAGCTGTGTTTGCAACGCAAACTACATTGGCCTAACGGTGAGGCAAGTGTCTCAGCAGATTCAAGATCACTGTCCACACTGGCCTTAACACGATGGAAAAGGTGTCACAGGAAGCGCTATTCTCTCTCATCTAGCAGACTCGGATCACCAAGTAAAGCCTGAATCAACCTTCAAAGTTAAGTATGGAGTACCATCTCATACAAGTCACTGCGTCTCCACACCCTAGCCACTACGGACGTGATGGACATTCGTTTATTCAAATCCAATCTTTGTGCACAAAAGCGATTGGCCCATGCCATTCAGCTGCCGTGGCCGAAGATCGATCGCCCGGATGACGCATCACAGTTTGATCGCAGTGTTGTGGCAGTCTAGAGACGTGAAACACGCACCACTCAGACCTCCCCCATTCCTCTCTCTTTGAATCAATCACCGTGACTTTTGAATGGCTGAATGTCTATCCCCGTTCAACATGTCATTTGTTTATTTGATCTATACAGGCTAGACGATAAATCAATATAAACAATAGTACGCCTCCGAATGTGCTCTCATTTTTGATTTGTTGAGGTGCTTTTGTACAGATGGGCATTCTGTTGACAGCAGTCTAATTTCTTCTATCCGTTGTTTGTGGTAAAATGTTTATTAATCGGGCTATTTCATTCAACCTTCCTCATTGTATCAGGCTTATTGGAAAAAATTTGAATTCAAAAAGCAATCATCAGATGAACGTACTGAATGATCAACTATGTCATGTAGCTGGAAAACGGAACTTTAGGAATCTCAATTGGGAGATCCTTCCAAAAATGCGTTCTACTTCTTATTATACGAACATATAAATAGAATAGGAAAGTGCACAAAAACTCTTTGGGGATTGGGATCTTACACTGTGCTGGGTCAGCCGAACTGTGCTGCCTGAAGAGATTTAATGCCTGATGATATCTGCAAATCGATTTGACGTCTCGTAATTTTCTATCAAAAATGGGAAGTGCTAACCAGAAAGCACTCGCCATTAATTACCTCAAATACAGAAATGGCTGCAACCTTGCATCAGTGGCCACTGGTTTTGAACACAAAGTTCACGTCCTCCATAAATCCTTGTCTATCCTTGGGAAATTGATTTATTTACAGTCAATTTCGGGCTTATCTTTTTTAAATACAAAGGGAAAAGAAAGACTTTCTGTTCTTTTACTATCTAAATTGATTGATTAAACTTAGCACTCTGTCACATGTTTGATTTACTATGTCACTTCTCAACCACCGACAAGCATCATTCTGTGGAGTTCTCGTTCACGAAATACCTTTAATTTCGCAAACAATGAGTGAAACATTACAGTGCTTGTATGATTTTTGAAATGGTAGTTCATGTGTCTGTCTGTGTGTGTGTGTGTGTGCGGTGGTTTATTTTGACAAACAGCAACAGTAAATTTGTTTCCATCTGTTGGGAGTTTCATCAACTATTTTTTTCAAGATTTGAGTTCTTTGAATTGTTTCCCACGCGACTAATCATGTTCCTTCTGTAAGCGCGAAAAATCTCCCTCTCTCTCTGATGCGGAAGCAATGTGAAAATTTCATGTTCTTGTTACAATCGTTTACTAATCTCACGCAAGCGACCGAGGTCATCCGTTACAATGGCACATTTGTAAAGTTGCCATGGGTCTCGTAACTCAGCTCCAGCTTGTAATGTATTGTCAAGCTTTTGATCACGGATGACTGTAGACGGCTTTTCCATTGGGATAAATTTGAAAAACAGAAGCCCCATATACCAGTGTTTCACGATTCGTGTCCTGGAAGATTTCACTGCATCTCAACCGGTCCCTAAGGCAGAAAAATCTAATCTTTACACAGGGTTCGGAAATGGGTTAAAAAATAAATCAATGTAAATAGAGGTAGAGTCACCAAGCCAAAGCCAGAATAATGAACAAGTCTTTTGTTCACACAGAATTGGTTTCCATCGCTTGATTGCAATTGCCTCAATGATTTTGAGCCTTCTGGTTTTATCATTAGTAAAAATCACTCCAAATGCTTTTAGTGCGACTGTCGAGGTGTTGCGTCATCAACAATTGCTTGATAGTCGATGTGTTTGGTGTTTTGTAAGCCGAGATCTTACTGGTTACCAGCTGTGTGAACCCTGACATGGAAACCTTGAGTTAAACCATGTTCGGAATGTGTTCTAAAACCGGATTACGTAATTGTCTTTCTGTTCTGTTTATGTAAGTATCTCCGCACTCACACTAGGATTGATAGATTACATTTGAGTTGGTGTACAGAGGTGGACGTTCTTTAACCGGGGAGGGGGGACGGGTATACTGTGGTAATTGTAGAAGTAGTAGTAGTGAAATTACGCACAGAATTCAGGACACGAACTACGCAATAGGAATCACGGAACACGAATTAGAAATCCGGTGGCACTAGACCGCAATGACTCGAACTCGCAATAACCCGCAGGATCGAGACTCGAAGAAAAAGGCCACAAGACAGGCGAATCACCAAAACGTTTATTGAAGGAAATGAAAGTGAATATATATGTGCACAAAAGACCATTGGTTACCTGAGTTTCCACCAATCATATTGCATCACATTTTGCGTCATACTGCTCTTCTCTGCATTGTATCTGATTGGCTGGGACAGTCCACCAATGACGTGTATCCGGAGGCTGTGCACGTGCTACTCTCGTCAGCGATCAAGGTCGATTGACTACCAATGTCCGGAAACTGTACCGCGCTGCTCCAGGGTAGGCGTAATCTCG
>UZAN01049022.1:0-12072 GCA_900618425.1 Echinostoma caproni | reverse complement strand
CAGAACGTGTCATTTTCAAGCTTTTGACTGCTTCTTTCGTATAAAACAAACAGGTCGACTTTGATCGCTGTCAACTCTCTAGTTCATTATGTTACCAAATCTCTAGACGTATTTCCGCAATCTATAAGATGTGTTTCCTTAGGTTTTTACCCGCTTTTAACTTTGTTCCATGTGCCCTGATTCGTAAAATGGAATCATTTGGCTGTTCCAATCACCTACTGGTGTGGCTAGTCGACTAATTCACAAACAGAACTCAATACACTGCATCAGTTACGAAAACATCAAAACCACTCGTGAATAATTCGGGGGTGCTCCTGGAACTTGTTCTTTTTCCATTTGTATTTTCCGCTTACATCAGTGATCTGTTAACGAGTTCAACAGCCAAGTTATTTAAATACGTTGACGACGTAGCGCTTTGCTCAGCCATTTGTGTGTCTGAGGACCTTCTAAACTTCGCCACCAATCTGTTCCATAATTATGAATTTTCCGTTTCATCTATACTGACCCTCAATTTATCCAAGTGTTTCAAATGTATTTGGGCTCTCTCTCGTTTCACTTATTCCCTCTGTCATGAACACAGTACCTCTAAAGAGTAGAAATATTTGTAAAATATTTAGGTGTTGCCATTGACGCAGACTTAAAGTAGACATGTCATATTTACAGCTGTAAAGAAGCTTCGTGGATTATTTTTTCAACCTCAGATTCAAACATTTCAACGACAAACAAAAAATAATTCCCCTTTTTATTTATCGATGTGTTTTCCCTGTTGTTCTTCCTTGCTCCCCCGTAGTTTGGGTTGATCTATGTAAGAAAAACTTAAAATTCTAAAGTTTTCAGCAACCTTGAGGGTTCGATGTTTTATTTGTATTATTCCTTTCTTTTCAGTGAGATGATGCGTAGTTTTTTTACTTATATGGTGACATTTTTCCATACAAAAGCCTATTCAAGTACAAATAGAAGTCTTCAGTCATGCACCCATACGTGATAAATCTCACTCGAAATCCCATGACCTCATAAACAGGAAGTGATGGAAAGTCATGCTCTAGCTCTTGCCCTGGTTTGATCTGTTTATCGAATGAGGTGTGGCTTTATATTATGTAACTTGTTTTCAAACTGCACTGAATACTTTACTGAACGATTCTGGTTGAATTCCACTAACTTTCTGAAGATGATTTATTCCGTCCGCATTGTCTGTAGGTAAACTCCTATTACTTTGTCTCATATGTTTAGCGCTATCACTGAACTGCTTCTTTGTGAGTGACAGCGGTTGCTCTTGCTGCTGCTGCTGTCGTTGTTGTTAAACTCAGGTATATGATTCAATCGATAACCAGTAACTGCGTTCATCCAACTGAAACGTCATATGACATTTAGCATGCATACGTACACGTGTTCGTGCACGTTTGTTTCTTGTTTGGTTGTCGGTTGTTCACCGGTGTGTGTGTGTTTGCGAGATGCTGAGTGGCTAATTGCACTTCGCTTCTTGTTTGTCATCATTTCTTTTGTCACGCTTTCGTTCTCCTCCGATTCCATTGTTGACTAACTGTTGCAGTCACCACTCGAATCAGCCATACGCGGTCTCATGAAAACATAATTGATCTACTTTTGCTGCTCCTCTCATTTGATCATCCATCCCTTTATCTATCTGAAATCGGACATTGTGTCAATTAGTCGATACCTGGAGAGAAGGAAAATTCTGCGATATGGCAACATTTCTTTTATTCTTTTCAACCGCTTACATAAAAGAATCCAACACTCATGTAACATTACGGTAGTTAACTGCAATGAACAAACATAAGCGGGACAGGATAGAAAATGAACTGAACTTATGTCCATGTTAAGCGAAACGTCTATTCCAATAACTTAGGTGCAGAGAACACTGGGTTACATAATCTGATTCGCGTTACTGCCCTTCATGCTAGTGGTTTTGGATTGCAGTTACATAAAACCGCTTCGTTCTGAACGGATGTTCGCAACAAATGGCTTCGAAATTCATTCCGGATAGTTGTCCCTTGTATTCCTTCTTTTCATTTCATTTGCTTTTATTGAATATACAAAGATACAATTTCAGGAAGGGAGAAACGGCCAATCAAAGGACTGCCATTCAACACACAATGGGGAAAGTCAGGCGTTGGTGGTGAGATTCGAACACATCCCCGGGGTGAAGATTTGGTGACGTTATCAACGGGCCACCACCGCCGGTTTTCGATCCAGTTGTATTATGTTTGGATATGCCTTTGATAGACTTTGGTTTGTTGTGCCAATTTTAGTGCCTCTAAAACTGCAGATGAACTGACTAACTATTTGTGAGACAAAATGTGACGGATGACTAAAATGACGGTTTTCTAAAACAGTAGTTGGTAGGATGAACGTCTGACGATGCACTTTGATTTCGGAGCGAAATTTGTGACACATCATTCAGTACCAGTCCTCTTTATAGCCTAGTCAAATGCCAAACGCATTCTTCTGTCTTATCCGGATTGGGTTTTGTCAACTGTGAGCGTTGATAAAATTGGCCGGATAACCATTATGCTTCAGTGTTGTGAAACGGAAGTTAACTTTCTTTTAGAGTACGCTAGCCGAATAAATCTCTGTTACCTTGGTAGGAGGCTCTTGCGAGTCCACATTTTTACGCGATTGATGTAAAGCTTTCAAAATGTAAGTATGGGACCCGTTTGATTTCCCCTTAGGTTTGGTGTTTAAGAATTGAAACAGATTTGTCGATTCGTCAGAAATAACAATCGCCATGTACGAAATTGTATTGATATGAGACATTTTTATATTCAATTCAATTGTAAGATGAAAACACCGTTTACAATCACGACGAGACTGCATCTTGACGTGATGTAATGCCTGGCGTGCTTCCATGCCCCTACGAGCTACACAGGATGGCTCCTCACAGCCGCAGATCCAATCATGCCCGAAAGGTCAATGAGTGGAGGCCAGGCAAAGATCAGTCTCACAATGCCACTTGCTTCGGCAACTCCTGGCTTCCTTCTTCTATCCACACCAGCCCCTGGAGAGGCTACTCCAGCAAATAAACACGGTGAGAAGCAGTTTACCGGTTAAAAAACCCTCGCTAGATAGACGTAGGAGCGGAGTACCTGGGGCTTCCTCTCGACGGTGTGAGAAGTCTTCGCACTTCAATGGACAACTACCGCCCGCCCAAGCTGGGCAGCCCCCAGCCAATAAGGTGCTGCCCCGTCCACGTTCCGCTTGTCTCATTGGGTGCATGAGGCTGAGGGNGAGGGCCGATCCCGAAAAGCGGACCGATAATCAACGCACCTGCGAACAACACATTGAACCGAAATCTGAAGGCCTTGCGTGACAGATCTCCAGAAGCCCCCACATGGATGCTTCCTTCACGCTCCCGCGTTGGATTTACACCCCACTGCCTTGTGGTTCAGACTTTTGAGTCAAAGGCTCTGGTTAGGGTTCCCAAAGAAAAACCCCTTCGTCGGTGTGGGCTACCACGAAGTATGTCGTGCCCTAAAGTCTTAGGCACCCATTTTGAAGACTTTCCTTCGCATAAGTCTAGTTCTTTCTCTCAATCCCGAATAATCCCAGATGTCTCCTGTTTACACCATCCATCGAATATCACTCATCGTTTTACCAGCAAGACCAAACAATCTGAAGTAATAAAGTTCCTAAATCCGAAATTCCCTCTTCACTTAGCCGCGTTCAATGTTCGCGCACTCTATCAGATTGGTCAACAAGTTGCATTAGCTAGAACCCTTGAAACTTTCAATTCAGATGTATGTTGTGTCTCCGAAACACGCATACAAGACTCTACTTCCATTATCTCTCTGCGTTCTCCTGGTCCAACCTCCAGTTCAGGCTTCACCCTTCGTGTGTCAGGCGATTAGGCGTCCGAAGCCCGCGGTGTTGCTGGGGTCGGGATTGCGCTAAGTGTCAAGGCTGAGCGCTCGCTTCTTGACTGGATTCCAGTCAGTAGCCGACTGTGCGCCGTACGCCTCAACGGTTCAGCGCGGGTCAACAGCTGCAGAACGAAGCGTCGATGTCTATTCATGGTATCGACCGACGATTGCAGTTCACCGGAGATGAATGATGAATTCTACAAGGAACTTTCTCAATTACTCCAAAGTGCTGGATCAACAGACATGGTAGCAGTCGCCGGAGATTTCAGTCCTCAAGTTGATTACCTGGAGGAATCAGAGAGGCGTCTTGGTGGACCACACACAATCCCAGAGTGCACGCGTGAGAACCAGGCTGGTTTTTGACCTGGTCGAGCACATCTTCACTTCTCGCCAAGATATGGACCGCCGAAGTTCTTTTCGTAGATCCACCATCTCTGTCTTCCTCGATTTGGAAGCTGCTTTCGTCTCAGTCGATCGCTCTAAACTCCGGCGCTGCCTACCCTGAAGGGTGTGCTCGAGAAGTTTGTTTCAATATTACGATTCCTTTATACTACTAGCGGAAGTCGAGTCCAAGCTTACGGTACTTTTTCACCCGAGTTCACCACGGAAAGCGATGTTCATCAGGGTTGTCCTCTCCGTTTCTACTTATCTTTGTTATAGACTTGATTATGGAAACAGCCCTATCCTCGTACGAGGACAGCGGTATCGATTTACTTCCAGGTTGCAGGCTGTGTGATCTCAATTATGCAGACGACATTGTGCTGCTAAGCGAAGATCCAGGTAAGTTGCAAGCATTTCTGGATAGTTTGAGTGCTAGTGTGTCCATGTTTGGTATGCGTTTCGCACCTCAAAAGTGTAAAATTGTACTACAAGACTGGATTGACCCAGCAGCCAGTCTCACTCTTACTGGAGAAATGATAGAGCAGGTGGATAAGTTTTGCTATCTGGGCAGCTACATCTCACCTAGTGGACGCATCATGGATGAAGTGTCAGCTCGCATACAGAAGGCTCGATTGGCATTTGCCAATTCGAGACATCTAGGGTGACATTCGGTTGTCTTTGAAGAGTCGAGTAGATGCTGCAGAAGTCAGACCAGTCCTGCTCAATGGTGCAAAGAATTGGTGACTAGGGGATTAGGATAAAAATAGGCGTGCTGTTTTCTTCGAATACCGCCGTCTACGTCGCACTGCACGAGTCAGGTGGGGGAACCGGACATCCACAAATCAATTAGTAAGAGGTCGACCTTCTGTCATAGGAAATGAGGAATGAAATGCGACAATCGAACTAATCGGAGATGACCGCTAAGGACTTCAGGAGAATGATATCACTGATGGTGAACATTAAAAACCGACATTACTGTGAGACCATGTACCGGGTCTTGAGAGACATCAGAAACAGAGAAGCATGGAAACTACAGAAGTTGACGTCAAAAAGCAGTCCTGGATTGAGACGGACGCACTGCGCTGTGGAGCTGCCTCTCCTTGAGTAGTGTCACGGAAGAGTTTATTTCATTCTTACGATCCCCGAACCGCAAGCCTCTTTTTCGCCCGAGTGTAACCGAAAAGGCATTGTGTTAGGGTGACTCTCTCGTGTCTTCCCTTCAACTCGTAATGAATATGATTCTGTTCCCATCTGTGTGCGGCGATAGATGAGTCGAAAATCCACCAGGTAGAGAGTTGGTCAATCCGGAATGCACAGACAACACTGCATTCGTGAGTGCACATTGATGTAAGTTGCGGACTTTTCCAAATAGTATTAGTACAGTGTTGTTCCATATGCCTGGTTCACCTTCAAAGTCGAAAATGTTGTTGCAGCATTGGATTGGTTGGTATATGAACATTATCGTAACCGAGGAAGAAAAAAGAAAGTAGACCAACTGGATAGTTGCGTAGCCACCAATCACCTGTCAGACGAACCTCAACGTGTTGACACAAACAGAGGGATCGAGTGGCGTTTGAAAACTACAGATATCCATGGTACATGACTTGGTCGATATGACAAGAGACAAATAAACCGTGTTCGAACATCACTGCGTACGACGCATTGCTCGAGTATGGAGTAACTTAACGACATAAATCGAGGTTAGGTGGAGAGCTACAGGTTGTCGAGGTCGCAAACTGGAGCAAGTGATTAACCTTCATAGTTAATCAATGGAGGCTGTGCCATTTTTGACGTGTCACTAAATAAGTTATCTAGGTGTATGATATTTGTCGAGGCAGGTAATGGGCGAAGGGAAAAAATTGAACAAAGTAAGACAGTGCATAAGGGCAGAAAAATGTAGATCGGGGAACTTGGAGATGTATGTCGGTTGGGCTTCCTGATTAGGGACATAAGGATAAGTGTAATCGAGAGTAATATAGTTGTGTGGCTCTCACACAACCTCCCAATTTTCCCCATTCGCATGCGGTATGGTTACCTGATACTAGATATAATTTTCCACCTCTTTCATCTGTCTTTAGTGAAATGGACCAGTTAAAACACGGCAACCGAAACAGTTGTGTGAAAGTGCAAGGTGGATGGTTGTATGAACTGAACAAGATGTGAGGTAGTGGATAAGCCTAGATGGAGGATCGTAGACTGGAATCAATTATTTCCCAACCGTTCATACCGACCAACACTCCAACTAGAATCGAAATGTCTAACCTGGAGCACTTAGAGATTGAATTTACCAGCCTTTATTTTTCCATGTTTCACAACTTCCAACTTTCGCTTGTCGAAAGCTATCCTGAAAGGCACGATGAGTCACAGAGGTGAACAAGACATCACAGTATCATGATTCAAGCCCATTGAAATTTGGAGGAAGTAGGGACTGCAGATGTTGCCCCAACTTCTCAAATTTATACAGTTCAGTAAACGCTCAACCAGAAATTATTTGGCATCGATCAACAGGTACTTGAAAGTGTCCCGGAATGAACGGGGCTAATGAACAGTCGACATATAGACTTCCTTTATTCCGTTTCGAACTCACTTGAATGTTTCCATCTCCGCCAATTTCTCACGTAAACGCCGACTTCGTTTGAAACTAGACGACGAGCCAATGCTGGGACTGTGTCCAGAGTTCAAAGACAACAAAGAGCTGGGACGATTGAGTGTTTTCTCTGATCCGTAACCGGATTCGGCAACTCGATGTCGTTCGATGGCTGACATCCATACGTCTCGTTGACCTGCACTCAGACCACGTAAATACCAAATAGACTCTCCGACACGTACCTGCAGGCGGTGAAACAATGACAGAAGAGAAGAAGACGCTGTACGAAACGGATTATGCGGACAGTGGGTATTTGTATGTGTATCTTATACACCTTTTCCGACTGGCTGATGGGCGATTTCAATCTCAAAACACTTGTAATAGTCAGGCTCCCTGGGGAAGTTGGTCAATTACAAAATAATGTTTAAAATGCTGAAAGAGTGACAGCGATGCGGGTTTTTGCAGCTCCAAAAAACAGAGGCTGATATGGATCCTCAATATCACGGTCGTTTGGTAACGAAATCAGTTTTTGGAATACATACTTTGACCAACATTATTCGAGGTTTTCAGTAGAATAGCAGTAAATCTCGACTTTTAACCACAAGAATAGAGAATCGGACATGCTTCGTAATTTTTGGCGAAGGTCAACCTCATCTCTAAAGTTTAGTTTACAAAAAGGAAAAGCAATCTGTCTCACCATTCGACAAAACTGCTACTGTCTGAGTCAGCATTTATCGCAACCGCGAATAGTGGTGATGATACTCAGATAATCACAGGCAAATCAACAAGAATACTGAGCCTTAAAATACTTTGAATTCCAGACCGATGAATTTCTTATATTGTAGATTTATCGATTCTGAATTCAACGAACGACCGTAGTTCACACATATCACAAATGATTCAGTGGTCATTTCAGATGAATCGACCGCTCATTGAACATGCTGGCTGAATTGAGTACAAGAAAGCGACATCTTTAGACGGGTAAAATACACGAAAAATCCTACAACCCTCCACCCGGAAGCCCACAGAGACACTAGAGAACTGTGTGAATAATGACTCAGCGCCTCAAATGTGATAATGGTCATGATACACCGGATTGTATGTTCTTTTTTGTGTTGATATTAATTATGCTATATGCACTAGGGTGCACACAGAGTTCTCAGTAGGGTGTTTCCATAGCCGCTAAATCGTGCGCTTACACGTATGCGTATGTTTGAACATTTACCGCCACATGACCGAACGCATGAGAACGCAAAATTCTGATACATTACTATTTTTGGCACTCCTCAGGACCGGCAAATGGCATGTACTGACCGAACTTGAGTGTAGCGGTAACAATAATGCGTTGTAGCACGATCGAGGATAGAGGATGTGAGCTTTTTTAGGAAAAAATGCAGTTTGAAAAAGAATAGCTGCGACTTTTATATCGCATCACTTATTGGAAAGCATCAAAGAAGGAATAAAATGGAGTCCGCTGCGGATGAGTGATGCCAGATTGAACGTCAATTTTGAGAAAAATAAGCGGAACATAGGGTACACAGGGTAGGGACAAAATAAAAGGACAATACCTGTGTCAAGCTTATGAGTCAGTTTTATAAATTAGTTCTTAGGATTCTTTCTGCTAAGGTTTGGTCATCCCATAAATGATGCACTACCAACTATCGTCAAAATCCAGAAATCGTACCATTATGAAGCATTTAACCGACAGAAGCAACGTAAGTGGATACTATTAGATATTTGTTGCGTCTGGTGAAGGGTAATACTGTATCCATTCCCGTGAATGAGAGCCAAAACATTGATCGTTGAGTGGAATAGATAGTCAGGGTATCGCAAAAGGACAATCAATACATACCTGTGGTTGAAATACAAAATTGCATTATTGTAAAAGTTACCTTTTACTTTTCCATGAACCACACTGAAATATTAGTCAATCGGATTAAAAATTGGTCTCTAAGGTTGAACATATTACCAGCTGTCCTAGCGCCTCACCGACCATTGGTAGAATGAGGCACTATCTGAAAGAAACACCGCTTCAGTCTTTGGTTGTTGCCACATTTGAAGAACATCCCAGTGTAAGCGAGACAGGCAAAATTATACTTTTAGTGAACTTCTGACAACTAATTCAAAGCTGTAAACCCATGCTGTTGAATATTGAAATACTACTTTTCAGTACAAAATGAATGATTTTCCTGTGTTCTTTCTTGTCGGAGGTGGAAATCTTAAAGTGATTCATGATGAGTTGGCAAGTCACCTAAGTACAAACATGCCCTGAGCTCATGTGTAAGGGGGTGTCGGACAGGTGGATGCTATAGTCAGTGACCAAAAGAGGACTGAAAACCTGTTTTATGCTGATTTTTCATCCCACCCTCGTTGCCAAATATATTACGTATTCTATGGTAGCATTAAACGCAGCACAGAGTCTCTCAGACAGATTACACAGTAAAACAGAGAACTCGTTAAATAAAGTTGCACATAAAAATAGTCGACCGAGACATGAGCACAGGACGGCACAAGTAAGTCCCCTGTGACCATTACTAAACTATTAGGAAACATCCAGGTAAACATGACAGATTGAGAAGCATACTGAAATCCCTGGGCCGCGATCAAACAACGGCTGTCATGATTTAAGTTTCAAAAACCCAAAGCAATCTGCTTCATAGATTTTCATGCAGTATTCGATTCCTTAGATCGCTCTAGAACATATTTCTGGTCAATGATTTACCGGTTAATCTTGTTAACCTCATGAGATTTCACAACTCCATGCATATTTACGGCGAGAGGAAACCCGTGTTCGAAAGTAACAAAACAACTCGAAAACAAGATAGTTTTAAAGAATAATAACGTCTATAAAAAATACTCGACGAAAATTAATAAAAAGGATTTAGTCGCTTTTCCAGCTTACTTTCACTGCCGATCAATGGTTGGCATTACCGTTGAGTTAATTATCTTTACCGCTTCGATTTTCCAGTGAGAATGATTCTGCAAACTGAACTATTGCCCGTCGGCGCATATCCCGAATGAAAAGCTCCCTGGGGGTTCTAGGTTGACTGAGACCCTGCTTACACCCATCAAGGGTTATTACAAATAATTTGATAGTTATCTTGTACAGGAAACAGACAAGTGCTCGCTAGTTTTATCTCAGAAATTTGCACGGTTGTTCTTTTGCTTTAAAACAGTCTTTTTTAGTTATTTCATTACTTTCCTTTGTGTATCCATTGAACGTCATTTCCCCTTTTGACCTTAGCCGATTGACCGATTCTCATGTATGAAGTCCTACGATCGACCGAGACCAAAATGCCAACTTCATGTCGTCTTGTCCTACTTTCTGACTGTCCCTGTTGTTCCATCAATATAACTTCGCTGTGTCCAGCTAGCGGGATGTCTACTCTTAGGTCTACCCTTTGCACCATCATCCACCGTTGTTCCGGGTAGCAGTCGTTTTGTGATTACAACCTAGGGATTTCTCTATGCCCGCTCTGTTCGTATTAATTTCAGATCAGGCTAAAGGTGTCTTGTCATTGTAGTTATAGCCTAACCGGATCAAATATTGTTTTGTGCTTACGCCTCGGTCAACCACTGCGTGAGTGGTATCTCAGAGTTAGAGGCTTGTATCGTTTTTACTATGATGCTCTGTAGTATCTGGAGGTCTTTGGGTTGTGTCTGAGCGATACGCCAAGTAGCTGTAGGAGGACATTGTGTTGTGCTCCAAGTTGTCACAGAACACAACATTCCAACAACTTGAGTTAATTTCATTTTCTAATTGGTGAGAAAAACACCTCCAGAAGAAACCCACAATTTTAGGCGGACAACCGTTTCCAATAACGGTATGATTATGAGTTATAGAAAACAACGGTTCGCCTGAAATTATGCTCTAAACGCGAGCATGGACATATTTCGGAATTTGAAACCTACAGAATAAGTTGGTGACAAGTAATGAAGATTATTTCAAAACTAACAAGGGTAACAAATGCGTCATGAACTGTACAATTGGGGAACTAGGAAAGAATAGTTGAAACAAATTACGATCACAAGATGTTCAATTTAACCAGGTTTAAAAAATAAAGAGACTGGAAGACTATCAAAACGTGTGGTAAAAATAAACTGAGCAGATAACGTGAACCACAGCAATGAGCTCCGCTGTTACTTTTGTGGCCGCTTTAGCGCCCTTGCAGATGATGGTGATGAGTGAAGAACTGTACCAAGCGAAGATGAGATCTTGAAGACGCTGAGTGAAAACAACAATCGAATGATTAAACGAAATATGGGCGACCACGTACTCTTCAATTTTGTGATTTATGACTTGTGTACACACTAACAATGCAAAACTGTATGGGGTCAAGCAGGAGCCTGGTTTTAACTCTACTGAATGACCTGAACTTCATTGTTTGACACACCTGTGTGTTGAGTTCTCTCTTACTTTATCCCCTAATTCATCCTTCAATTTTCATTGATTTGAATGTGTACTTAAGTAGTTCGCATTAACGCAATGCATACCGGAAATGGAGAACGAAAGAAGTGCAGCAAAACGATGAATTGATTTGAAAAACAGCGCAGAAAAATTTCTCGCTATGGAGGACATATCTACGAAACTGGATCACATTCTGTTCATTCAATCACTTTGTTTTTACTTTTATAGAACGTTAAAATATATAACCGTTGTTCAACAAGAAAAAAACAGTCCATCAAACGCTATCTGCGAGGGGGACGAGAACGTAAATTGGGATTCTGACAGTACGACTTGGACGCGTTTGACCAGAATAAGTAGAGCACACATCCTATAATTCCTATGAGGTGTCGTGGTTTAAAAACTCCCAAAGTACGAGAAGAAGGGCGGAAAACCTTTGCTGTATGACTGCTGTCGCTTTCCCGACTAAAAGCCAAAAGCGATGGAATATGAAAAAACGGTATCAGAACTAGAGTGGGTATGGAGGGTTTCGCGGGAGAGGATTTAATAAGATGTTCCCACGTGAACCGCGTTCACAGGTGCCGAAAGTAAATTCTCTGAACTCAATTATTCACTCTCAATAGAACTACTAAACCGCTGAACAGTCAATCACATCCACCACTGACATTCTTTTGCCCACGATAGAAAACGAAATGTGCAAACGTATATGCCGATTAATTTTACACAAACGAAATGTAGACAGCTTAGGTGTTTCAGTTTGAACAACCATCAACCATGCACTTTCGTGCACCCGCTTTCGTTGCTGTCACTTGGGTGCTATTAAG
>UZAN01049021.1:9993-21021 GCA_900618425.1 Echinostoma caproni | reverse complement strand
CACGGCATACAGTTTGGATTCACATACGGACTATTTGCCTGATCCTGGTCGGGGACGTTCCCGAGGCTCCACGGGTGCATCAGATTACGGCAATCAAGCCATCCCGTCTTCGATTGGTCCGGCTCCCTTAAGCTTGACTTATAATAGGTTCGTTCAGAGTTTGCATTTTTAGTTGTCTCTAATGCACACACACACTGTGCACATATATATCAGCTACTAAATCCATTTCGGTGCCCCTTATCATACCGAGCAGGACAAAGATGCGCCAGTAGTAAACTGAATGTAAGCTTTAGGTATTACAAATGCCATATTTGCATTCAGTCAACGTAGTTAGCTTGACAAACGGGACACTATGAATTGGCTGATGTTGCCCATCTCGCGCTGCTCTGAATGACCTTAGTTTCCATTCCGTTCATAATTGCAGCAACGGTCAGCTGAATGCGTTTCACTGGGGTAATGCGGTTTATCGGTTCACCNAAACCGACTAACCGCCGCGGACCTTGGTAGCTCAATGGAAACGGTGACTTATCAATACACAGACGAACGATTGCCATATCAGGTAAGTTCCGTTCGCCGTTCTTGTTCCGTTGTTGAATATTTCTCCTAAATAATATGATTCTATTAACTCCTGTTTTTATTTGACATCAGTCACTTTTTATCACATCCACATGTCTCGAATCCCCTAGAAGCGAAGAGAGAGCACATGTAAAAATAGTAGCGCCGTTTGGAAAGGACGATTCGTTTGATACAAGATAACTTCAAGGGGAATAAAGGAACACCCAACCCAATCTGAAAATTTTACATTGGACAAGCGACACTTAGGAGCATGGGCTCGGTTCAATCCGATATTTTAAACGCGTTGGCAGTTTATTGTTAATTAGTGCAACTCAGACATGTGTAATGTAATTATGCGGCATTGAAACATGTGATGTGTTAAATATTTTGAACGGATTGATTTAAAGCTAGTCATTGATCGAAGTATTCGAACAAGCAATAATAATAATAAGTCGTTTCCGGAACAGTTCATTTTAAATCTGAGCAGTAATGATGCTCACTGAGGTTCACTACAATGGAGAGGATATGATGTAATTCCGTACTCCGTGCCACAATTCTGTAGTTCTTTATTAAACACCGATCCAAACGGGTAAAAAGCATATTGGATATACTCAAACGTGTCTCGTGTTTTTCTCAAATACTGTTCACACTTCCAATTTAATTTCGAACGTCGTGGCTGAATAGTATTCTGTATGCATATCATCGAACCGGTAGATAAAAATAAAATAGCAAAGATTACCTGATTTTATATATTTGAAACGAAATTTCAAATTTGATTCTGTCTAAGCATCAGGTAACACGTTAGTACGTGTGACTCGTCGCTTCCAACAAAAGAGCCGGTGTTTCTCTCTTTTCCTCTCACTCTTATCAACTGTTAGTTACGTTCGCTGATATTTGGCTGTTTCTCCACCCCTCACCTCCGTTTCTCAGCCCTCTGTTGTCACGGTGAGTGGTTTAGGTGCATTCAAGCTGTTCTACGCCAGTGCCCCGCTCTCCCCCATGGAACGACATGTGGATTCCGCACACGTCGACGATGCAGTATCAGCCATACCACTTGGTCTAACACGTGTTCTCACCCCGTCTGGACTTCGGCGTGATTTTTCGCGGCTTGTTGGTTTACGCACACATCAGCTACGCTACACACCATGGCCCGGTAGCCCAGCCCCATGGATCTATGAGTGGGGTCGAGATTTCAACCATACGTCCACCTCACGCAGATCCATCGACACCAATGCTCCCCATTCGGGCCTGGAACTGTTACGGTTTATCTGGCCCAGTGGTTATCGTCGAATTACTGCTTCGCCCGAACAGAATCAGCTGATCTATGATAAAACCCTGATCCAGTGGCATCTTTTGGGAATGGAAGAACGTGGGTCTCAATTGAATCAAATTGACTCAGCTCCGTTTGTCCAAATGTCTGATGTTAGTTCTGGTTATCGGTGGAACATGTGGCGAACCTATCGCGGTACACTGCTAATCTCAGCCAGAATCGAGCAGCACATACCCGGTGCACGAAATGCTCATCCGAATTTGGGTGGATTGCTACATGCCCGACACGTGTACACATACAATCAAAATTTGAATGTGAGTGAACAACTACCTCGTTTGGGACTGAAATGCAGTTTGATCACTCATGAGTAGTACAATCATGTAAATGACAATTTTACTGTGACGAGATCAATCTTCGATTATCAGCCTTGACCGCAGAAATTATTTTGACGGTAAATCAGTCACCTTGGCAGTTCTTGGTATTAACTGACCATCCTTCAGATCTAATGGTCCGGTACAATCCTGGGCCCATCCAGTCAAATGTTCATTCAGGATCGGATGCCCTAAGGGTTATGCATGAAGATCGAGTTTAAAGACAGTATCATTTATCCCGCAGTACTACGCACAGTTAATTTTACTAATCTGGCTTTTCGTTCACTTAACAAACAGAAGAAAGTTCTACTGTTCTAAAAATGGCAAAAAGCACCAAAATTTTTGTCATTTACCCAGAACTTTAGCGTACACTTGCGACTTATCATCATCATCATCATTATCGTACACTGAAATACAGTGAAACCAACTTCACTGATCGCCTGTGGTTGGGTAAAAACCAACTTACGTAATATAGGTAGTACTGCTATAGAGTTCCCCGATTCGAAAAACCTACAACAAGACAACACGACGCTATGATTTGTCGTGAATCGCGTCAAATGATCTCCGTGGCCCAATGTGACCACCACAGGGGACTGTGTTCGGCTCTCCGGACTTCCTGCTATCATCAGTCTGCATCATTTCCTCAAGTTGTTTATCAGTCTGACTAGAAAATTTATGAAGATACATCCAAAAATAACATGGGTCTATTGTGGTTGAATACATGCAAATAACAAACAGACAAAATTTCACCTATAAAAAAACACATTTCTATTTACATTCAATTTCTTGAACCTGAAAACCGAAGGCTTGGATTTTATCCTCGGAGATTCCACCGAAAATATGATCCAATCTTCTTTTTGCAGCCAAGTACACATTCTGTTTATTTTCAATAAAGAAAAACAATAAACTGAAGCCTCATATTATTACTTTGTACAGCTTCGCTCAAGAGCACCGCCCCCTGTGACATGACTGCCATAAACGGTTCCATGTCGATCGATGATCACCTCACCGAAGTTCTCATGTTCTGATCAGGTGCACGCGCGCGGACAAAGACGCACTCATCTAGTAACGCAGTGTGTAATCGAGATTTCGACACCCACCCTGCTCCATCTGAGACGTTTCCAACTTTGGGTCGATTGGTCATTTTCACTGCACCGTATATCAAATTCCCATTTGTTTCTGGGGGTGGGGGTAGGAATATATATTCCACATTACTACTCACCAGTAGTTGTAAGAGGAAGCAAAATAATATTTTAAAATAACGATTTCATCACGAAATTCTGCAGTGTTTCATCCGATTTATAACATTCTTCGATCACATTTCATTTCACATTTTCCTTCTATCATTTATATTATGTGTATCCTTAGTTCATTTGATTGCACATGTCGGTTGACTTTGTCTCTTATCTGTATTTTCTTGTACTCGGGTGTGGTTGTGCAATCGACTTTTCTCTGATCCTTTATTCCTATTTGCTCTCTACGGGCCCCAACTCTAGTTGGTTGGCATCCATACCCAACTGTACACTCAGTCTAGGCAAACGGATACCGAAGTCTTTGGTTCGAACATGGACAGAGTAATCCTGGACGAGCAGACCGTGGCCAAATATGATTTCATCACTGGACAATTGCTCAGTATACGGGATCTGGATATTGTGCATCGAGCGTCGTCTATTTGTATCACTTACGCCCCGAGGAGCCTGCAGTTGTGCCGGCAATTGGACAACCAGGGTAGACTGAAGCAGGTCGTACTCTACCCGGTAAGACAGCAAGCATTGTGTGCGTGGCAAAATGATACTGAATGAAATATCTCCTCCCATGTGTCATACTCAAACCATACGCATCAACAGACATCAATATACATTTCTCTATTCGTCTTTTCAGGAATCAATCAGGACAATATTCGCTTCTATCACCCATTTCAATCACTTCATCACCCACGGTACGGATTCTTCATTCTCCAGGGGTAGTGGAAACCAAGTTCCTTGTATGATTTTGGTAGAGTGAGAGGGAATTATGTGGACCAGAGTGACTGAAACGCAACAACACGGCTAATTATTTTGTCTCTGATAGTTCTGAACAGCTGCAACCGGCAGTCGCTCTGATAACCGCGGATGTATGTCCTCGAATTTTGAACCAATTAGGCTATTTATTTCGAAGACCCAATGTAGAACTTTGAATTAGGATTGAATTAGCGCGGTGCTGCTTTGTCTACTTGCGTGTGTGTGCGTGCGTTCGTGGACTGGAGAACTCACTGTACGAATGAATTGTGTCCTGAACAACGAAACCAATTTTTGTACGGAAAATAATGCTCTTGGGCAAGTCTATAAAAAATGCGATTCCTCGCTATCAATTACTGATGTTAAAATTGTGTGGCTTCTCTTAATCAGCGCTGGAATCCCAAATTTTAGGCGCCCGGTTTATGACACCCCAGACCGTCCTTCAGACTATCCCATTCTGATGGTTTTGTGTCAACATCGTTTCCCTAGATGATTCACTCGAATTCCTCCCCCTCCTCCTCGTTCACCACCATCGGCAACGCCACCACTACAGAAAGGCGTTCACTTTTTGCTTATATTGACATCTTTAATTATCCATAATCTCCGCCCCGTTTGCGTGTCAAGAGGAGAACATTTCTATTACCGGATCTCTAAATCGAACCGACTCCTAGGGGCTTCAGTGCAAATAGCCAATCTGGTCAATTTAAGAAATTATACGCTGGCTATTCTGAT
This sequence comes from Echinostoma caproni, assembly GCA_900618425.1. NCBI lineage: Eukaryota > Metazoa > Platyhelminthes > Trematoda > Plagiorchiida > Echinostomatidae > Echinostoma > Echinostoma caproni. The sequence continues at coordinate 16,096 of UZAN01049021.1, read as the reverse complement.
AAAAAATCAGTGTAAACAAAATGACGGGTACTAATTTTGCATAGGATTGATGATTTTCGACGTCGTCAATGCAGTTTACCCGAATGAGATCACTGAGGAGGTTGTCTAATCAGAATTCTCATTCAGACTATTACCAGCTGGTGCTTGAATTATTTGTAGATTGAAACCAAACTGAACACTTTATCGGATCGAAGGAGTGATATTTCTTACAGTCAGCGATTATTAACCTTAATCACTTTCACGTTCCCCCTATCTCACAGCTCTCCTCGCGACGTGATCCGCTCTACAACCTATCGGTCATTTATCGGGCCAATTCGTTGGAAGCCGCCCAGCAGCGCGAAGAACAGCGTGGTCAAGTACCTCGTTGGATCAATTTCGTGCATGGACCAGGTGGACGTCTTGAAGCCTTGGATCGAGAGAAAGCCGGATCCAGTCTCCGTTCGCACAGTGTACTCGTGCATAATAGTGAAGGTCGCCTAGCTCGGTTGCGTATCGCTGTCTCCGATCCACAACTACATCATGGCAGTCCAATTGGACCGCCGTCAGGTGTGGATGCAGGACCGACAAGTCGATCGGAGGAATTGCAATTTGTGTACGATGCCAGAGGCTTACTGAAACGTCGAGGCAATTGGCAATACACTTTTGATGACGATGGATTTTTGACTGAGCGACGACTGCAAAACAACCGTATTGTGGATCGGTTTGCCTACAATAGCAAAGGTTTGTTGATTTGGGCGGAACGTAAACTGGCCACGGACTCGGACAATTTGTCCGGTTCGACTGCCGCAAACGGGGCGGCGACCATGTCCGGTTCCAATTCCGGTCCTATGAGTTCCGACATGTTTCATAATTTGGATCGATCTCCTCTGGAAGATGATATTGGATCCAGACGTGCATTTCGAGTCCAATATGTCTACGACGCACAAGATCGCTTGGTTGTTGTCCGAGACACACTAATTGTGCGTGATCTAATGCAATATTTCTATGCAGATCCCACACATCTACATCGGATCACACATGTGTTCAACCACGGTCGCCTGGTCACATTCCGGTTGCATTATGACCCCGTACAAGGACACTTGTTCGCCGTGGAAGAATTTGCTCGACTTCCAGATTCAACCAGTGAGGCACGCTCCGGGACCACATCGACCGGATCAAGTGAACCACGTGAGGCCCAGAAGACTGCAGACGGTAATCAGAAGCACATGTACTTTGTCATCACTAATCACGAAGGAGCGCCAACCGCTATGTTCTCGGAGAATGGAAAAGTGAGTTGTACTCAGTTTCTCTGAACATTGCCAAGACGATGATCGGATTTTCTGATCCCTGTCATTTTCCTATTGGTTTTCCCAGGGTTTAGTTTTGAATTGCAGTGCTGGTGGTAAAAATTACTAGAAACTATTGTGGTGTTACTGTTGTTGTTTGCCCTCTCTTCTCAATCTGAGCTTGCTTTTCTCTCTGTCTAGCCCTCATGGACTGCGGAATACTCGGCAACTGGTAGTCGTCGTCTCAGTTTTCCAAATCGGAACAAGTTTTTCAGTGCTTCCATCCTCGAGGACGCCAACATTCCAATCGGTCATGCTGGATGTTTGGTGGATGTACATACTGGGTTCTTGTTCTGTTCCCCTACCTACCGGGCTTACGATCCCTCGGGAGCCACATTCGTCAGTCCCGATTGGCGTCGTCTGGTTTCTGATCGTCTTCCTGAGGTGTACCGGGACCCAAGTGTCTTAGACACGCATCGATGGGGTAACCTTGAACAACAGGATCATGACATTGGACCTGCCGGTCTATTGGCTCGTGTTTCTGAGGCCATACAATATCCGTCTTGGTGGCTCAACTATGTGGGCTTTCGTCTGGATGGAGTACTGCCTCAACTGGACTCGGGGACCGGTCGACTGAATAGGCCGAGCCGAGGAGGAACTAGAGCAACAGTGGCAACCAGACAACAATGGCAACTTCCCGTCCTTCCTGTGCAATTCAGCCTAACTGGGACTTCGATCTCCGGTGGAGAAGGTACTTGTCCTGCCGTTCGTCTACTGAACAACAAATTGGAAAGGCTCAGTGTGATACAACCAAGTCATTTAACCACTGGTGGTGTTCAAGGTACCGGATTACCGGACTTTTTCCTTAGACCATTGCATTCCGGTGATACGGGACGCGTACAGTTGTTGCCAGCTCAGACCATGTTTGACTCTGGGGTGAGTTATGGAATGATCTCATGCATTGTGTGTGTGTGTGTGTGTGTGTGCGCGCGCGCACGAAATGGGTGTATTTTATCCCGCGTAGTCATCTTCTCACCTTGTTGACCTTTACCATTACTTCATAGAATGATCATTGCATACGTTATCTATTTTCATTAGTACATTAAAACTGATTGATTGGCATTGATAAGTTAAGGGTGGAGTTGCATGAGTTCAATAGCCATTTTTCAATTAAAATACGAGCTCTAATGCTTGTCAAAAGGACTCCAATACAAACTTAAATGCCAATCAATATCTGATCAGAGTTTTAAGGTTCGTATTCAGTGGGAATTCAAAATCGGAGTCTGGTACGAAATAAGTTCAATTTATTGTTCAAAAGTGATTGAGTAAGACATATCCATTGACAAGAACTCTAAGGGCTATTTGGGGATAATGCTAACGAAATACGAAGCAATTTAGCATTTCCAATGATTGATTTTTCTGCAATTCAATTGAAATCAATAGATGAGAATAAAGAATAGCACAGCGCTCCACAAAATGCCCTGAGGCAAATGTATGTACCATGGGTGTAGTTTGGATACCCAACACTCCTTGTTTGATATCCACTTAAAAATAAAATTTTCCTTATCTCGTGTATGCTTATTCGCTTTTTATTTGTATTTACTCCCAGTTCTCGTTTTTCTGTCTAGTTCAAAAACTCCTCGACGAGTTTTCATTTGCCTCCTGAATGGAAAATAACATTTAATTTGTGTCCAAAGATTGTTTCTTTTTTGCTACGAATTGATGGCTTATATTTGCTTACCTTTCGAAAAATTCAGGTAATTTTGGAGTTGACTGACGATCAACTCGTACAAGTTCGTGCCTCTGGTCGTGCGGACCTGATCGATCCAAGTGGCTATAAAAATCCGTTCGAATCGGGAAAGCTGGCCGATCTTCTTCTAAGTGGAACTCGACTCATGGACTGGTGGACCGTGACAGATACGCCTAACAGTCGTCTGTTTGTTCAATCATTCTCACGTCTTGGATTTGGTGCATCTAGTCTGGTCGACGATTTGACCCTATTGGGACTCCGCCTTCCAGTCTATCACCGTCCGACGGGACATAATTTGACTCTTGTTCCCACTGGTGGACACAACGAGGTGTGGCTTACTCGCGGTGCTCTCCAGTGGCGCATTCGATTTGCATCCAGCTGGACAGAAGCGTGGGATCAAGTGGCTTGGGATGCTCAGAAACGCGGTGAACAGTTGGCCTGGTATCGTGAAGCTTTAATGGCTCAACAACTTGACTTGATCGATCCGGCCCGTTATCCCGAGTCGGCAATGGATCGAATGGCTGAGAGTAGTTCGGCTACGCATTTTCTCGGCTTGAATTATCTGTGGACATTCAAACAAGCTTATCAGTTAGCTCGTCAAGGTCAGTTAGCAGGCTACCGATGGGTGCCCGTAGTTGGACAATCTGCAACAACACGTGAACTGTTGACGAATGGGACCGCTTGGACGCGACTGTATGAGAATCCAGGTATCTATCAGTTACGGACGGTCGATTCCCAAAAACCGTGGCGGAATACCGGTTGATCAAGGATGTCGTTATGCATTCATCTTCTCCCGATCCTCTCATCTTTCGTCTGTGGGGCCATGTGGCTGTGTTCGAATCTCAAACTTTTCTACTTCGAGTGAGTTTGTCTGTATATGTTGTAAGTTCCGTTTAGCTTAACTTCCCGATACTGGCTCTACATATTAAGAAAACACGGGCTCTCTTTCTATACCTTTTGCAATTCCAGTTGTCTGAGTATCATTTCAAGGTGTCTCAGTATGGTTTAATTAATTTTTTATTGAACAATAATCAAAGATCGGGCTCCCAGTTTAGTTAGTAGAGGCTAGTTCTCATTCCAAAATGTATCGGCTTAGAATCATGGCACTGATTCCCACATGAACACCTCAGGAGCAGCTTTTTCGAAGTATTGTCCCTTGGATATTTTATAAGTGGACGCCTCACGGATGAAGTGTCGGCACGCATACAGAAGGCCCAATTGAAATTTGCCAACTTGAGACATCTGTGGCACATTCTGGCAACATTCGGTTGTCTGTGAAGGGTCGAGTGTATGTTGCAACAATTCGGCCAATTCTACTATACGGTGCGGAGACTTGGCCATTAAGAAAAAACAGGATAAAGATAGACTATCGGTGTTCAGACACCGCTGTCTACATCGCATTGCACGATTCTGGTAGAGAAATCGGACAAGCAACACTAAGATTTGGCCCAGAGTTTTAGGTAACTACGGTCGTCCACTGGAACAAGTGATCGACCCCCATAGACCACGGTGGTTGCGACATGTATTGCGCATGCCACTAATAGGTTGTTACGGCGCGCGATGTTTGCCAAGACAGGCAGCGGATAGGAAAAGGTCAAGGGCTGTCAAACTAAGACCTAGCATGGGGACATGAAAACCCTAACCAGGACTTTAGGTCACATGGGTACCGTTAGGCTTCCTGAGATCCTGAGATCACGGTAACCGGGGGTTAGAGATAATAAGTGATACGGCTGAGTGTCAAAAACAGTGGTGCTCGTGCCTATACTCATTATCCTTGCAACCTTGGTCCATGTGAAGCCTCTATCTCCTCCTTGACTCTACTCGCAACGTTCCAAGCTTCCTTCTCTTTTAGCTAAATGGGCATTCGTGAGACAGCAACCAAAACCGGCGCACGAATTTACATGGTTAATGGTTGTTAAAACTGAAGCAGATATTTTTGAAAGAAAGCATGCACATGCACACACGACTGTTGATGTGAGCAGCCGTATTGATGAAGCTGGTCATGCTGATGGCCTAGTATTTCGGAAAAAAATAGAATAATTGACAACAGAACATCTCGATTTCCGTATTCTAACCCAGACAAAATGCGAAGGTTTTGGAATGATTACTAACATTGAACGTAATGGTATTATGGTTTGATCGTCCTCCTTGATCGATCGGATCGACCAACACATGTCCATATATAACCGTAATGAACAATGAAACAAATGCTTAACAATACGCATTCATTTGTCATACTAATAGATTGTGCAGAATGATTGTGGCATCAGCATAGTTTATGTCCCGTTTTCAAACAGCAATCAACAGAAACTAATTTTATTTTCGTCATGGCTCAATAAGGAATTCGATTAGTGTTATTCTCATTCATCAGTTTAACCCAGTCCCGAATCGACACGTGATAATTGCTGGTAGCACGCATTAATTCCATAGGTTACTGGAGGCTTGTATACAATGTGGTGATCTTCGAACGATAGCTCTACTCGAGGAATTGTAAATTAGTCCTGAACAGAACAGAACCTCTATCCAGTACCCGTTATTTGCCATCATAATAGTTCTTTTCTAACAGGGAACTCGATTGCCCACCATTCTCATGCAGACCAAACGCATCAAGCCAAATGGATTACAGTGAATAGGAGAATATATCATAGGTACTATCCATTCAAAATTGAATAAATTCTTTCGGGTAGTTCTTTTTTCGAATAGAAAAACTGTTGTTTTATGTTTCTCCAATTGTCAGTGATTTCACAGCCTTCGTTGATTGGGTATCTAAGCTTTTCTATTTTCAAAGTATCCTACTTATTTGTATTTAATTATACTCGTCACTTTGCTTCAGACACCTACCAGTTATTCAAACGCCTCCCCGAATCCGTTCCTATGGCTCGCGTATCTTACGCCCAATTGCAAAAGAGGCCGAACGAAGCATCGTCTGCTCTCCCCCATCATTGTCAGCCTCCTGTGGCACGAGACGTGTGTGATGGTGCATAATTGTACATACGACGCAAATACTCAGTCAGACAGCCTTTGGTTTGTTCCTGTATGTCTTTATGTGTAACTCACTAATCGCGAGTGCACTTGAGTCTTGCTATCC
>UZAN01049019.1:0-22949 GCA_900618425.1 Echinostoma caproni | reverse complement strand
AATGCTACGTAGACAGCGAGAAACATCCTAGCTTCCAACATCCTCATGATACTGATGATTTTATTTCCCTTGTCACTGAAGTCCAGTATATGATAAATAGATTGGATCTAATAAGCTTCGGCTCTGTAGTTGACGTATAAGAAACTTTCGCTTTGACTTCATTTGAGATTCGCTGGGAGTTTAATTAAAACCTTCAGATGGAGTTTCTGTCGAGTCGAAAGACATTCAACTACAAGCGGCAATGATGAAATCCGTAAAACCCGTGGCAAGAAGCGAGGCAATTTTTAAGCCATACCACATAATGGGCACTGCTTATTTTCAGAACTGCTAATATGATCTGAATTCTGCTGAAACTCCAGAAGAGTTATTTGCATGTTTTCCGTCTGCTGACCTCAAATGGTCCTATCACGTAGAACAACCTTTTTTAAAAGTTAGAAAGTTGACCTTTGATATTTCAGGCCTTCGGCATCTGAGGGAGCCATTGTACATAATTTCTAAATTTATTTTCTCGTGTGTTTTATGCGATTGGGCCCACTGATCTCCCGTTATCTTCCCCGATCTATTGACTACTGACTTCATATTGATCAGACGGTCTCTGAAAAGCACCTCTAGATATGGAGCTGTATCTTTAGGGCGCTGGTTGACCCCATTGTCAACCAACTCCTTAGGGCGTGTGACCGTCTGTGTGACTCTATCTTGTCCGATGCATCACATCCTTTACACTCAGCCCTATCTCACTCAATTTCGACTTCTGTCACCGGCAATAAATTAAAACCTTTATGCACTCGTACCACTGCTTTTCACAACTCCGTTGTACCCTACTTTTCACTTTTGTTGGTTTCCAGGGTACGAATATCAAACGAATTCAAACACAGTCTCATATGAATTTTCATACTCAAATTTTTCTTCATTTGTTACGCATTCTCGGGTCCTCTTCATTATCGTCTATATAATTGTCATATCTTTAAACTCATTTTTAATAGTGCGTATGCCAAAGCAAAAGTGGTAACATTTTTTTCACTGAAAATGCTGTCCACATTGGATTAATAAAGTGTACTCTTGACTTAACCTGATTGGTTCCGGTTACAAGGTATTCGGTAGTTCTATCGGTGCCACACAGGTCAGCAAATTGATTCAGTAAAACATTTTAGTTTCCCACCCCAACCCATGGACAAATGTATTTGAGTGAAACAAAGCTGCTCAGTTCTGCCAAAATTCGTAAATCGATTTATTGTGCACAGAAACACCAGAGATCTTGTTTGTCTGTATTCGTCGCAGTCAACCACATTGCAGTGAGTTATCCACAACTTATGCACAACACAAAACTGGGGACGCAACAATGTGGTGTTTGTATCTCACAAGTAGCCAAATCCCTTTCTCTTTCTCTTTTGCTATTAGAGACAAAACAATTGCTAGACTATTCCCATATGAAACTGCATTTAGAAAAAGTGCATACCATCGCTTTCTCAGCTATAATCCAACGATATTTATCAACCGATTTTTTCCTCATTTCATCACATCCGTGCCCTCCAAACTATCGATTAGTTCAAATCCATATGTGCCCCAATCAGGCTGAAAAACAAAGTTGTATTTCTGGACTATAATGTCAATTGTAACTTCCACAGTCCCCACCCCCACCCCGAGGATATGGAAGCACATTATTCTCCTTTCACACTCCTCGTATAGCTTTGATTGGCATTCATTAGTACCTAGGAGTAGTGGTGAAACCTTTTTTCATGCCAATGTAAAACTATGCATCCTCACTTACGTTGTATTCCTCAATGCCAGTAACTAGTTGATCATATGTTCTTACAGTCAGTGGGATCTAGGATAACCCAGTCAAGATATAAATCACTCGGTTTGGGCATATATATATATATATATATATATATACTATATGGGTACGGGAAGATTTGAGCAAGAAAAGAGAACGAGGAAAGGTTAATTGGTGCACGCGTTTACACAAACCACAATACCCCGGACTCGCCTGGTCCGGTCCAGGCCAGCCCCGCCCTGCCCCTTTTCGGGGCTTAAAATGTGAGTGATCGTCCGGGATCTGGTTTCCGGAGGCTCTGCGATCACACCGGTGTCCATTTGTTGTTTGTTTGCACGGGGTACTGGTGTGTATTTTCAATCACTCACGGATCACCACAGTATGATGCCTCAAAGCAAACACACACATAAGCAACAACAAATCCGGAATGACGTTGGAATGTAAACATCTTGTTGAACGGTGTAGAGAACTGTCTTCCGCCGATCCGGTTCAAATCAACAGTGAACGATTAAATGAGAGAGAGAGAGCATTCGGCGTTCAAATCATATGACACATCAGGGCATAACAGCGGAGAACAGGCTGACCATGGCATTCCCCTCAAAATCGTATTTTGACTAAATAACAGTCTAAATTCCACAAAAAAACGTGGATGAGGAGTATAATAAGTTGAACTGTTATCGCTTGAAAGCGTGCACCATAAAAGGATCACCTTGTCCCGCACCGTTCCACGTTCGAATGTCAGGATTTTACGCTAGTCCAGAAAAACATCTTCCCTTGTACTTCTTGCTGTTATACTCCTGATTATTAATGAATAGCTAACTACATGAAGACAACGACAACAGGGTCGGTTTCACTCAGTGTTTTCCTTAGCAAGCTGTAACTGAACACATCATGAATTATTAATTTGGCAAGTGTATCAGTATGAAGATGTAGTAAATTATCGCCATCTAACGATAAGTTTCTGTGACCAGGAGGGTTAGATACAACAGCACATAAGATATCTGAACTTAACCAGTTTCACTGAGAAGATGCGCACTGACATCCGCCCCGGGTGACTTTCATCATATTATTGATTTTTTCAGTCACGTGTCCCATGCGCTTTTACTCAACTTTTATGGATTGCTGGTGTTCTCTTGTTATTATTATATGATGTCATATAAGACCGTAATGATACCGAAATCAATAACTAAACTATTCATTCAGAACTGTAAGTGCATTACGAAGCTATTGACAATGTGATGGTCTGGCACAAACAGTTATTTTCCCCCAAATGAGATGACTCCATTCGCTTTATTTCAGAATTTGATGAGAATAAAAACGATAGAACAGAGTGAGAGCATTTTAGATAAAACATCATCGATATGGATGACATATTATTCATAGTAAACCAAAAGTCCTCGTCGAAAAAGTCTGGAATACTGAATGAATTATACGAGTAGTGGACAGGGCATCCTCCTGTTGGACACATACAGAGAGTATTGAATAGCTAAACAACATGGGGTTCAGTTCATATACTAGGTTGACATCAACTTTTATGGTGAAAGTGCGTTCGAGACCATTTTCCAAAAGAATTTGAAAATGTGACTGAGTTTATTGTCTGCACGGTGGTTTCGCACCGATCGGGTGACAAACGATTCACCAAACTCTTGCATTTTAACCTCGTAAGTCAGTAGGATACATGCAGATATCAATAGGTGTTACCCATGAACGTGAAGGGATTTATCGAATTTTCTTCCGTATCCGATCACCACAATGATTATGATCAGACTGGGAGAATGGAGAACTCAGTTTGAGGAAGGCAAAATGGTAACAAGAAATATGAATGCCCAATAAGAAATGATGGTGTAGTAATCGGTATTGCAGTGTTCTTTAACTGTCAATCTCAGAATGTTTTGGCATATTCTTCCATATTAAAAAGTGTACTAATCTGAGAACAACTCGATTCATATTACCACAGTCAATTTATTGAGGATGGTTGCGCAAACACCTGCTTCGTGGATTGAAGTTCGCAGTCAATCACTTCACTTGGCATTTTCTCTCTAATAAGAATAGTACTGCTAAAGAATATGAAACCTTTTCAAAAAAGAAAGTTCGTATTAGAGAAAATTTGTGCTTAAAATTACGGTATTATATTATATTTCACATTTGTCTGAGGACAGACTGTGTGCTAGGCAAATCATGGTACAATAATCTTTATAAAAAAGAAAAACGTTCCATGATTGGCTTGTGGGTTGAATGCTGCCAGGTTACCCAGTCCAAAGTAGGTGAATTTTCTTGAGGAATTCACAACCGAATCCATCGGTTAGCCGAAGCCTAGCCCGCAACGCAGCAGCCGGACGGTGTGTGAAAACCGCAGTCCATTGGGAGCCGGTGTCCAGTTCATCGGATCATTCACCCTTCGGACGGGGTCAAACGTCCAAGGTGCCCAATACACCTCAATGCCCAATTGAGAGCCGGTGACCACTGGCCACAATCGAAAAGTTGTGGGTGTGGTTGATGCACCTCCTCATGGTTGGTTCGGAATCAGGGTTTTTGGAGGCTTAAAATTACCGTAATAGTCTGAGGTCCTGTACTGGGATTGCCTTCAATTGTTCGATGTGCATTTTTCGACCTCTCAACTCCACTTTGGGAGGCTAAAATTCATTCTAACCCTTCCAACCCAGTTAGTGTCTGAGCAAATCAGTAACTCTGTGGTGTGGGAGTCATTCATGTATCGGATGTTGTTAAGACCAAATTCCAACCGCGAACGCTATGTGTAACGACCTTGGCAACTTGCCATTCCGTTTGAGTGTAAGTCGTGTTCATGTTTCACTGGACCACTTGGTTCATGGCGTCTGTATTTTCCTCTCTTGCAGATTGTCAGTTCACCCTCTTCACGGAAAACCTCCTGTCTGTCGACTGTTCCAGTCCACACCTAAGCTCGGCCCACTTGCGGTTGTCTGGTGTATTCGTTTACGGGGGACATTCTGCGGCACACCCGAGCCAAGCATCTTACATATGCACAGTAATTTAGGGCCCGTAACCCAACACAGAAAATCAGAACACAAAAGAGAGCTTGCGGATCGGAATCGGGTTAACGATTTAATAAATGATTGTGAGAGTAGAACAGTCGATTAAACGATGGCCGTAAATAAGGTCAAGCTGGCGCATGGACAAAACGGATTGAAGGAGTATTCGTCAGTGTCTGTCATGACCAGCTGTGTCGCGTGATTGGATGATCTATGGGAACTGATAGACGAAGACGTACGTAGCATATGTCAAATTCATGCTAACCAATGGCATTTCTTGACTATTTTCAATTCACGCGAAACAAAAACGCGTGAAGTGAAAAATTAGGGAACGCTGCACAATTGTTTCCACCGGTTCGGATCCCAACAGCAGTGCAAATTCATCAACCCCTAGTGAAGAGCACAGCTGGGACCTCGATACTCATAGTGCACAAACCTATTGCTCACAAGAACGTCGGCAAGCTGATCAGACCGCTTTTCATTTGGCTTGTATAAACGATACCGCAATCAATCTCTGTAAACCTGCATCAAACAGGATTCTGATTCGTTTTGAAATTTCCCAAACCGGTCAACATATACATGCATATATATATATATATATATATATATATATATATATTCTTTAGGAATATTATTCTTTTTCGAGAGAAAATGCTAAGTGAAGTGACTGACTGTGAACTTCAGTCCACAAAGCATCAGACAAATATAAAAACGTTCTCGTTAACTTGACCGCTGCAACCTGGATCGAGTTGTTTGCAGATTAAAAACACTGTAATATGGAAGAATATGCTAAAAAAAGCTGAGACTAACAATTAAAGAGCGCTACACTACCGATCTCCCCGCTGGTATTTCTCAACGCACATTCCTGTTTCACATTATCATTATCCCTCCCTCATGCTGAGTTCACCATTCTCCAGATCGTATTCAGTCGCACCATTGTGGTGATCGGATACGGTTGATGAGACAGAGAAGAAACATCTTGGTAACTACGATCAACTATCTATCTATCCNTAGCACCCATAATTTCAAATTCAAAAGATCAGGCAGTTTCGCACTTCTCAGTCAGTTACGTCTACTTTTGTACGTCATTGCATGTTCCTCATCTCACATCATTGTTCTCGATTATTTCCCAGACTTTGTTGAACAATGCTTCAAAGTCTTATATACCGCGCAGTCTAACGATCATTAACCACCTTTGTTCAATTTCTGTGAAACAGTTAGTTGTGAAACATTCAAAAAAAAGGTGTCTTGTGTATCAATTTTTGTGAAGACCCTAATCACCCATTGCACACGTTTTCATTCCCATCCTTTCCCACACGCTTGGCATTCCGACAAATGCCAACTCGTATAAACCTTCACCGAACTTTACCTATTCTATGTCTGGTATACTCACCCATAACCAACGAGAGGACAACAAGTGACCCTCATCTTAACCTCGGACTATGAAATATTTCTATGCCGTCAGTGAACAATCTTTTCCCCCGGGTAAATATATATATCTATATGCTGTGTGACGCGGTTGTCATGTACAGTTTTGTTAGACCGGACTGTAAGCCTCAGTGTGTGTAAAAGCTACACACAATATACTAGCTAGATATTTTGCGTTAAAACAGTTGTGCATGTGAGTATGAACAAGATACTCTGAAAAACAAACAGACAATTAGATGAATAGGAAATGAAACTGTCATCAAAATGATGAAAACCTACTCTAGATCCATGACTGCACTGAGCACGGAATTATCAGTCAGCATCAACGAGGTCTCGTCCAAACTGTCCATGCGACAAAATGATGTTCGCACGTTCACGGGTGTAAGCGGAGTTCGAACAATTGGCGCTTCTTCACTAAACGAATCAGAAACTGTAGACGGTTGTGTTGTCCGGGCTGAGTCGGGCACAACGGGCTGTCTCCTCGGATGTGGAAAGTTCACAAGTGAGCCTAAACCGGCTGTGGTTGTGGCCAGTGAGCTTTCGTCATCACTGAAACTGGCCTCCTCGTGAATGCGATTTCTGTGATGCTCCATATTGGATGGATCGGGACGTTTGGTATCCGTCCACGGTTTTGGAATGTGAGCGAATGAGCGACTGCTCCTCGTAGGTAATGCTGTCGGTAAATAGAGTTGTTGTTAAATAAAGGTCAGTATCGGTAATTCATGTTACTGTGTTATGTAACTCCTGAAAATAGAGGTAATGACTGGGGTCAGTCGTGATCACGTATTGGTGTTCCCTTACGGTCCAATCATCTCGACTAAAAGCCACAACATGCTATCTGGAATAAAGAAACACCCCGGTTACTTGTTGTTTTGCTTTGACGAAGAAACGAATGCGTGCCAGTTGGCAGACTGTCGTGTTAGAACTGCTTCTCCTCCTCCGGGTACTAAATAAATGTGACCCCGTTGTCTAGTGCAAACAGTTATCTGATGCACACTGAGCTGTTGGAGTGAACCAGCACTTTAAATTCTGTAATTTAGCTGAACACATGCACCGTTGTCAAACTGGAATCATAATTAAATTGACGCCTCGATGATTCATTTTCAACCACTCTAATTGTAATCATCACACAGTCTTATCTGATTGGTGCATATCTTCCGACGATTTTCTATCACAATTCACCCACATCTAACCCACACATTTGACATCCCTGGTTTCTCATAATTTGCCCTTGATCTAATCTCCTTTGTGATGGGTTTGCATTAGCCGAGCACTTATAGGTTGCTCTAATGAAATTTATCTCTCTCTCTCTCTCCTCTTCTCATATTATTCATAGAACAAATTGATCAAACCTTGTAGACTAGTGTGTTCACATTTTGCGCCTATTTCATTCATACTTTCTTTTCACTTTTAACATACTGATTTCACTTCTCTTTCTCCTTACTAGTCCAGACACAACATTTAACACGTCCTACCTCGCCTGGTGAGGAATTCCCACACACATCCTCCCTGGCTCGTGGTCTGTTTAGCAAGTGGGAAAATAACCGTTGTGATTCTTTTCGTGCCGTGTAGTCATCCTGTCCTATCTCAGTGAACGCGCATTAACTATCTATGGTTGCTTCAATTCTGTGTAGTTCGTACATAATGCACTGGGTTTGGACTATCAGACTATGGGACCGACCAGCGTACACAGCTGCTTTCTCAATACGTTGAATAGTGCGTCACTCGGGTTTGGAATGAAAGCATGCCGGCTTAGTATGAAAAAAAAGAACTTTCAGTTGAAGGCTAACCTTCAGTTCGCTGAGGAACTGGGCGCTTTGCTGAGACCACTGATGATTTTTCATTCGGGCGAAGGTCACCAGCTGACAGTGGGGCGGTACTACCTGGAATGTGTGTGGTTCTGCACGGGGATTGTCGATCCACACTTTCCATGCTTGAAGAGTCCTTCTTGGATGATCCCATGGCTGCTTCTTTCAAGCTAGCTAATAGGCTCGCCTCAAAACTGGCCGATAGATCGTCCGCTAGCTCGTAATCTCCCAGGTCCAGTGGAGCCGTCGGTGGTGTCGACAAAGTTTTTGGAGGCTTTAAAAACTCCATATCCGTTTCTCTCAATTTTTCCCAAGTTTCCACGTCAGCTTCCGGATCAACAATTTCGGTCGAAAAATTGTATTTCATTCTCGAACCGGTCTATGAACGAAAGACGGAGAATGAATAAAAGTGTTTACTTCAACTGGGAACACTCTGACTGAAAGATTTTAATTGAAGCCTGCTGTCACAACTATCCTTCTTTTAATTACCGCAAGCTTTGAGTTCAATTTCCACCAGCCAAATTTCTGTCTTTGCTTTTCCGTTATATTTTCACACGCATTTACAATTGATTTAATTTCCTGTGCTTCTGTCTGAAGAAATTATCGTAATTGTTTACATCACTGGAAACATCGTACGAAAATAACGACTTCAAAGTTTCATCCATTTGGGAGTTTTTGCCGGTTTTCTGGAATTCAACTGACAGTTCTTTACCCCAGTTTTTGGATCTAACGAATCGCGTATTTCAGCCGCTCGAAAATTGGCATTTGAACCAGTGAAACTGTGAGTTACTATTTTTCGTTCCTTAAAGCCAAACGAAAATTTTCTAGGGCCGGAAACATTCAGAACACATGGTGACAAATGACAGTAAGGCAATGGTATGGTGAAACAACCCCGTGTGGATCGATGGGCACCCCGGTTTCTTCACACGGTCCCGAGGTCACACGAAAAAATATTAAACAAAAACAGAATATCTATCGAATTTCCCAGATTTGTCAATCAGAGATTAGGGATCCGGGCTTTTCTGCACTTTAATTACCCTAGAACATGATTGACAAACGTGCACCCATAGAATACCAACGGTGATGTAACTTTGAACGGTAGTACTGAATATATAAATTCTAGTACAGTTGGAAGTTCCAAATCAGATATAAATTATTGGCTCTCATTAAAAATAACAAAAAGACCAAAAGTGTCAATAACTGCATTGCATTAAGGTTGGATCAAGAGTAATCTGTTCAATAAATGTCATAAACCAATGAATATCGTGACGTATTCTTGCAGGTGTTGTAATCAGCGTTTATCAGATTCATTTTGAAATTTTGGGGGGCCTCAAATCTCTGATTCAGTTTAGCTGTGGGAAACCGAATCGAATCGTTTTACTGCATACCTCTGATGTATGTCTATGTGTCTCTGTTCGGAATCTAGTCTTCATTTTAGGTCGTTAATCGGAGTATTTCTCAACACAGACTAGAATGTATTTTTTCTGATCAGTTTGTTCCATCAGTGGTTATCAGTGAATAGATTACATAACTGTAGGTGAATGTTCCTCGAAAAACGTAGTTGCAATCTTCGATAGCTATGCATTCCCTGTGCGAGTTATCGGATACTATAAAGTCCATTGAATCACCCTAGCGTGAAAATTCGTGCATGATTTGCCGACTATTCTAGTGGAACTTCTCATTCTTTATTTGGAAACCCTCTCATCATCATTCCGTAGAAATGGACCTGTTGTTCAAATAGACATCAATGTTATGTGAACTCATTGTGGGTGAAACAAGGTAATGGTGACAACATAATACAATATACATCGGTTACACCTTCTTCAATCAACATGTGTTGCAGCATACAACATCCACGCCTTATTTCTTAACCAAGCTTTGCAGCATCAACTTTCATAGAAAATAATTATTTTCTACATTCGTTGGCCTCAGAATATTCCGATACTTTTTTTATCTGACTCGCCTACTGCGGCGTGGCTAAATTTTGTCCGTTGAGGCTAAAGGAATGTGGGTCTTGGTTAAATCATTTCGGGCTTTGGCTAAAGGAATACGGGTCGAGGCTGAAGGATTTCAGGTTTTGGCTAAAGCTTGATGGGAAAAGGTGTAGTTACAGAGATCGGGAACGTTTGGATTGTACCAATGCTTATTTGTATAGCGGAGAAAAATATAGCAAACAAGCTTGTTTTGTAAATTTGTTTTCGAACATTTACAGTTAGGTGTGTGTGTTTATGCATAAAATAGAAACAAAAGTGATTGGTTCATAGAGGTAAGTGGGAAGAAACAACATTTTCTGTCAAGTTCTATTGGAGCACATGAAGAAGGGAAGGGTACCAAGGTCACTTCTGGAAATTTCCGATGACGAATTACTTCTAAGGAGTTTGACCATGAAGTATATAACCAATGCCCGGTTTCCAAAGCACTCTACTTCCATTTAAAAGTAGCTTAAGGCATCAATTATCTCACCAAACGACTATTTGTTCATATTGGTGAATTTACCATACAACATGCTAAATGATTGCCTGACGTTCTGCAATTATATTAGGCTGAAACAGGTTGATAACTGAGACCATGCAATTGATATCCCGCGTTCATCTGCCAAGAGGTAGGATTTCAACGAAAACTTCTCCCGTGACGCAAATGCACGCCACATCCGGTATACAGAACCTGGTGGACCGAACACAAATAACTACAAAGAATCCAGTGTTCTATCGTTCATTTGGATAGATGATATTTGGCGCTCGACTGAAACTCACATTCAACGCATCTATTATCCTGTAGTTGTTCAAGACCTAAGAAAATGTCGTTGATTTCAAGTTTTATTGAATTTTCGTTCCTATGGACAACTTCTATTGCATTTCTCAAACCTTAGTTCTTTTTTATTATCATTACACCTTGCTGCTTAAAGCCTATAAATGGCTTGTACAAAAATACCCTGACAAGAGTAAATTTACCTAGGGTGATCAAACGAACGTTTCACTGATGGTCATGAGTTCATACCTTTAATTCTAACTCAATCAATCCGGTGCAAACTGCATTATTGCTATCTGTCTAGGTAAGATAAATTGCTATCCCGCTCTCTCTTTCTCCATATTGAACTATGCACATCAACTGACTAAAACAGCTCCCGGGTTCCTGTATCTGTGGTCATTTGTTTCGCCATGATCGTGCGTGTTGTTTACGAATGTTCTTTGCAGGCTATCTCGGATACGCTTTGTCTAGCTTATCTTGGAGGTGAACTAGCGGTAGTGCCTGCGTATGAGTTCGTGTGTGGTGGGACCAACACGGTGTGTGTGCTCCCGAGGACCAATAACATCACACGACAAATTAACATGCTTGAACATGACTCGGTTAACTGTTTCTCAAACTCTTTCCAACACGGATGGTACGAGCAAAACATTTTTGAATGGATGGATAAAAAACTATCCACGAATTTTGAGGTAACCACTTCAAGGTTTTGAGCAACTAACACTAAAACATGAATTGTACTGAATTTCAAAGCATCTTTTAGCATTTAAATGCGTTGGAAATGTTTGTGATAACCGACAAGAAGCACTCAACAGTTACTTCATCCAGTTTAGGACTGGTCAGTAGCGCGTACCCTATCAACTAGTGAAGAATTAACGATCTACCAAGGAGTGAAACCCACACTCAAGATCATCAACAGTACCTGGTACCTGTGAAAAACTGAATAGACTAATCCAAATATTCACCGTCTAAACATCCTTTCGCATGTATAATCAATCAACTGAGAACTTACCAACAACGCCTTCAGCTTGACTTCTTCCAGGCTCAGTGGTTGTAGCGACTGAAAATCTACACTGACTCTTTCAGACTGAAGTTGAACAACCGGAGTACCGCGAATAATCTTCTGTTCAGGGTTATTTTTTGTATGACACGATGATTCCGAGCCTACTTGGGAAGCTTCGGATACATTGAGTACACCGGTTGTGGAAAATGAACCCAGTCGCACTTGACTTGGTGTAGGTTGAGGCAGACTGTTGAACAAGTAAAAATTGCCCAATCGGACAGCGCGGGTAGTCCCAGACGCACAATCTTGACTAGTTACTTCCTTGGTGGGTGTTCTTGTCACCACAGGTTGACAGCTTGATTGATAGCGATGATAGAACTGGCCAGCACTTTGACAGCGGAGACTGTGATACAGAATAAGTTGGTAGGATTAAAAAAGGAGTCAGTAGATCAGGATACTCCGAAAGCTGTTTCACACAATTTACTAGACTGATAGTGCTTCCGGTGTTTCTTTACCTTCAAATTATGCATGTTTAGCCTGGGGTATTTAATTTGTTTACGGATCAGCACAAAGGTAAGTTCCAATGCAGCCTAACACTAAGCTCGACCGATTGGGAAGTCATGCACTGAGATTTTAAAGCGCGGGAAGAGGGGGTAGAGTAAACTGTAGTAATTTATCATTACCTTGATCGCCCACACCCTGGCGATGATTGAACCCTTCAGGTGGCTGGATAAGACCGAACCGGAGTTGGACTGTCTTTTTTTATCTGAACTAAATCACCTTAGTAACCTGCATTGATGTTTTCAGTGCCCCCGCATTCAAAAATCTGGATGTATAACGTTATAAGCAAATGAGAGCACCCTCCAGCGGTTGAGACGCGTTTTTCCTCTTCTCGGTAAACAAGTAGTGGTGATAGCGCAGTGGTTTAGTCGCTGTCACCGGCGTGCTTTGAACCCTATGGTCCGGGGTTCGAGTCCCGCCACCGCCACCCGACTTTGGTGGTAGGCAGCTCTGCTGTCGTCAGGTTCAATACCACGCCTAACCTATCGGGGCCTTTTGTGGTTCGTCACTCCAAGTCCTGGGGCTTAGGTTGCCATTTGCCACCACTAAACAGCAGGTCCTCGTGACTATGGGGTTCACCTCGTCTGCTGTTCATCACACTTAGGTGTGTAATAAAAAAAGAGGATAAGAAGGTTACACACTTGATGGAAGGCTAAAAACTATGAATGAATACTGAATAACCACGTCAATTGCGAACAAGCTTTCATTTTTCAAACTTGTGGTCATACATGTGGATTGGGACTGATAATGCAAAAATAGAGGACTCGCTGGCAGTTTAGAGAAGACTTATGGTGCTTATGAATGGTCGATCAAAAAGGATATCGAATTCAATGCATCAAAATGTACGGCCGTTTCCCTTCGCCACAAAACTCGGGTTCCTTTCTTCCTGGGAGATTATAACTTCCTTATGCCTCGAATGAAAAGGATCTTGGTATCATTGTTCAAGACGACCTAAGTTGTGCTTTAAAATGCTCAGGGGTGTCCCACACCGCTGTGAAACTTGTTGGTTTGCTAAAGCTAGTATTTGGTTTACTTGAATTTGCATTGTTCCAACGGTTGTTATGAGCTTATATTTGACGGCACACAGAGTAAGCCATTCAAGCGTGAAATCCATGGCTACAACGCGATTCTCAAATGAGATTCCCAAATGTCCACCAAGACTAGACATCAAGATGGTCAATGGACTGCATTCCAAGGTTTATGTGGAAAGAGTGGAATCACTGGAGCTGTACACCACACAGTATAGCCGAATTCAAGGGGACTTGATTTTGATGCATCACATATTACAGAACTCTGAGCATCCATGTCGCCCAACACTCACCTCAGGAGGCACTCAGTGGAATTAGTGCTCCAAAAATGTCGACTAGAATGCCGGCGTTATTCATTCGCCCTCAGAGTGTGCATTACTTGTAATTCTCTACCACCTCATGTTGTTTCTGCGCCCACAATTGGTTCTTGCCAGTATAAACTGGAAGACAAGTTTTAAATTTAGACATCGGGAGCAGCGCACAAAACAAGGATAATTTGTGACATTCCTCATCTATCCATGAACCGTGAATTGACTCGTTTGTCGTAGACCCATTGGGACAAGAAAAGCAACGGCTTGTAAGCATTTTCCATTGTAAAATTTTGACTTTAAACTTGAAAGTAAGCATCACTTAACTTCTTTCCAGATGTTTGCTTACTTGGTGTCTGTAGTTGATTTGACCACGTTCGTCTGAACTGCTTGACAAACACTGGGAGATGCGCAGCGGAAAGGCACGATAGCACTAGAGCTTATCGTTTTGATACCCGTATTTTCTTCAGATCTCAGCAAATTTGTTCGTCGGGAACTATCCTCAGAATGGGAACTCGTGGTATTCTTTCTGTTATTCTGAGAACAAAACAAAAGATTGATACGGAATCAGATAAGGTCAAGAAATCAACTCTGACACCACGAAGTCAAACGTGTTTGGTCAGTGTGTTGTAATCTCTTAGTTGGGTCAAATAGCAATCGGCAATCTTCCACCAAATGAGCTGACAAAGTGATACCTTTTCCAGTGTGATGGGCGCGGATAAGGTGCTTTTAAATACCCCGTTTTCTGGTCAGAGATAAGGGGACTTTCAGTAAGAAAAAAAGTGATGCTAAATCAAAATGGTGCATCCACATGGACAAGTAGGCCATGATAGTTGTGAAGCATACCTGTGAATCAGTCACTTCATGTTGATGCGAGTCCAACAATCCGATTTTCAGTGCTTGATCTTTCACGTCCGAGGACAACGGTTGCTTATCCACTTTGCATCTCTCGATCAGCTTCAATTCACACAGACGAATATGAGGTCCATCCAAAATCTGGAGAGTTGTGTGAATGGAAATCCGATAGAACTCAGTGTTTAAACAAAATACCGAATCATATTACTTTTAGTAAATGAGTAACTAAAATAGTTATGATGAATTAAGCGTGTATTTTACAACTGCGGGATCCCCGGTAGTCGAATTCCGAACCAGAATGCGTGCGATGAAACAAAAAAATCAATGTCTCTCTTGTTTCTCTAATCCACTGCAACTGTTTCCTTTCCATTTTGTTTTCTTTTATATCTCAATCCCACCATATGTTTTATCATTGTAGATGCTTTTGCACCATACTTCCGCACAAGCCAATAATAATGTTTATAAAACTCTCTCGGCTTGTATCAAAATCAATTCCCTCAAGAGGTTCGAGAAATCTCACAGTGGAAAATCAAAAACGGACTAATTTTTTCTTCTCGAAATGTCGGAATCTACTCTAAACCGAAAAATAAAGATAAGAAGTGACACAGACTGATTGAAAACGTTAAAGTATACCGCTTTTGCTTCATAACTTTGTTTGTACACGGTTGGTATAATTTCGATAGCCTGAGCTCTATGAATCCAAACTGGCATTTACCGATTACGCTGTTCTACGCTTATCGTTAGCTTTTAACGAGTGAGCATAATTAGGAAAAAGTGGACTTTGCAATCTTTGAATAAAAGGCAACAAAGCAGACTGGACAGAAGTATATTTTCCCCGAATACTAAGAAAATCATGTTTACGCAATATCGGTCTAAAGATAAATGAAACACTCGCGTGTGTGCTCGAAATGAGCGCCCATGGACGTCAAGTTAAATGTATAATTTAACTGTTTTCCAATAAAACATACCACAGTGGAAATTGTTACCCAATAAATAACAATTACTATAAAATGGTCAAGTGGTTTCATGTTTCTTCTTTATTAGATTTATCCCTACTTAGGCACTGATTAACGTGAGTAAGTCAATTTTTGTGTCCACAAAGTTCTTGATTAGCAAACAAATTTATGATATTTGTCACCAAAAATAAAAAGCTAAAGATCAATGGGTAGAATCCACTCAAATCTAACACAGGCTTGAGCATGAGAAAATAAATTATTACAAAATGCATGAATAATTTACTTGAGTTTTTGCACCGAACGATTTGGACCATTGATTGTGGCGTAGCAGCTCCTTCATCGGATCAATATCTAAAAATATATCACAAATTTATAAACATCAGCTGATATTCGTTCGTAATCGTTGTGGTTCACAAATTGGTGAGAGTTCTCGAATCAACTGGGAAATTTCTAAAGTCAGAGACTTTGAATTCGTACACAGGTTGAATTCGTACTTTCTTTCTATCGATTGAATTAGCCTGCAACAAGCTCACAGAGACAGCCTACTTTGTATAATGTATAATCAAAATTAAACATAGTTTGATTATCTATCCGGGGATCAAATGAGCAGTAATTTTAGGTTATATCCTTAAGATTCGGGATTCGATCCTCAGTTTCGAAAAAGCGTTTCTTCACTATGCGAACAACGAAAAGCATAATGATCACACGATGCGTTGAGTTCAACTATTTCGTGCTAATCTCATCAGCTGTGCGCTTATATTCCGATTGCGTTAGTTGAAACAGTGCCAGGTTTGGGGGCAAGAGAAATCAATCAATCAATACAGAAGACAAAAAGTCACGAAACTGAACCAGATTGAACACAGAGGTAAGGAACTGCAAGGAGAGAGTCACTTTTACCGGAGCAGTACGAGACTGGTTACGAATTCTATTTGTTTTCACAGGTCGGGTTTGTAAAGTAGAATGGCGGGTATCTTGGCGAATGGTAATTAGACGTGTTGTTTTTGCAAAACATGTTTTTATGACACTAATTGGCTATTGACCAAATCGTTCTCTAACACTTTGGTATCGTCTGAACGGAGCCAGAAAATACTGAGGACGCATAGCCTGCGCCGTCTGCACGTACGGTTCAACCGTCCAATATCATCAAACACTTACTCACTAATGAGTATGCCGCGGACTTGGGACGACATGAGGCGAGACTGGATGATGGCATTCACGCGGCTTAAGTCGTCACTGGCTTGTTTGGACCCTACGATTCGAGGTTCGCACTCCACCAGAGCCGCCCAATAAGGGTGGGAGACAGCCTCGGTGTTACCCAACTCCATACTACGCCTATGCTAGAGGGGTCTTATGTGGTTTGCAACTCCAAGTCTTCGGGCTTATATTGTCTGTTCAACGGTGTGAACGGTAGGTCCTCGGGAGCATTTGGTTCGCCCCTGTTGCTATTCATCACACACAGGTATATGTGTAATAGAAAGATTATCCAGAAATACAAACTTGTTTCCTGTTGCACGTCTATTCGATTCTTTTTGACTTTGTTTGTTCCATGCATTTTGTAACACTGACACAATGTGATTCACAGTTGACCCGCAGCTGATTTCCATCACTCTGCTTCCTTCATGTTCAATGACC
Organism: Echinostoma caproni; assembly: GCA_900618425.1. Lineage (NCBI taxonomy): Eukaryota > Metazoa > Platyhelminthes > Trematoda > Plagiorchiida > Echinostomatidae > Echinostoma > Echinostoma caproni. The sequence continues at coordinate 5,843 of UZAN01049019.1, read as the reverse complement.
ATGCAGTTGCTAAGATTGAGCATTCGACGATAATGTTCGGTTGAATTGATTGATTTAGGCCAATAGGAGACGACCACAAATTGATGTTTCTCTCCATCCTATTCTCGAAAAATACGCACCAAATCATCCGTCTTAACAAAGTCCTGAGGTCTGGCCTTCTTCTCCTGTAAGTCTGAGGGTTCCTCACCGGGACAATTTTTCAGTTTGGATATGTGTTACAATGAATGCCGTTGTATATACAGATTCATGAATACTTTTAACTTAAAAATTGGTTCTACTTTTTGATGAAGAATCTACAGTGACTGGTGCTGACAGTGGTCAATGCATTGACGAAACTTTCCTCCACGACCCGCTACCCCCCCCCCTCCTTTTCCTCTAGCCCTCTAGAAGGAGAATTACTGTGATTCTTGAACTTGGTTGAATACCGTTCTGTTTGACTAATAGTTGGCATTCACGCAAACAAGAACGCTATTGTCCTTCATTTAGTTTGTCTCGTGGTAAAGATTTTTGTTATAATCGGTTATGTGGACCACAGAACGTCGGCTTTCTCTCTCACAGAATTTTTGAACACATTTTGAATCACCACTAAGTAGACTGACTGTTCACCTACCTTAATCAGTTCAAGGGATCAATCGTACACACATTGGGGAGCACCCGATTCGAGGTTTTCTCTCTCCTTGGATGCTTTAAACCCCTCGCATTGACGACATCTGTATTACCACTCTACCCACCAGCTGACCAGAGCCAGAATTATTGAGATACCTTTGTTCAAAGTTCAGCTGCCTAACTGTAAGTTTGCATAAAGAATCCGCCCACAACAAGGTAAAAATTGACCACCTTTAATGTGGAGATTCCCAATTGAGTTCCGGCCAAGTTATCCTTTGACACTAATTTTTATCCTCTTTGGTTTAATCAGTCGGCTCGCTGAAATATGGCTGATGTCACCCTAGAACTATGTGTAAGATGAGAACAACTCAAACCACGAGCGATGCCTTGTCGCTCAAATTACTCACAGTCACCTGAGAGCATTGTCCGAGTTCTAAGCAGCAAACAGTGCAACACAATGCCACTCTCCGTAAAACAAAGTGCACTGGTCTTGGTATTTCTTCTCATCTGACTTGTACCGAACATACTGTTACCCTTTGCTCGCTGAGCGACCGGTAAACTTTAGGGTAAGATATCAGTTGACGCAGACATTATTGGATTAGGTTGTAAGTACAAATCGACGGACATCGAAGCCTTTAAGCTTGGTTTGTTCATGTAATTGAAAACTGCAATCACCAGTGCACGTTACTATGTTGACTGTACTAGTTCCTAATTCCATTGATGTGAGGCTATATGAGGTCAACTGAAATAGGATATTTGTCACCTGGATACCTTTGACCGAAGTTAAAGAAATTACTGACGCTTTCATCTGCTTATCCATGACAAATAAACATCGTAATGTAACTTTCGGAGGCACGGACACACCCTACCATAATTTCTTACTACACCAAAAGAAGAAAGTTAGTGGTGCGGAAACTAAATCACAGAAATTGAGGGTTCATGTAGGTCCAGACAGTGTCACTAATTCCCCTTGAGAGAGTTGACCTGAAATCGGAAGTAAACAAGTAAGAAACGATGAAACGATATGTTTCCATGGTGAAATGAGTTTAATAAAAACCACTACATTTCCATGGTGCCTTCTAGACCAATCGGTTCATCGGACGAAGAAGAAGTGTCAGAATAACAATATGAAGAAGAAGATGATGACGATGGTGACAACGACGACGAATTTTATGTATGTTAACGGATAAGAAAAAACTGATGATTTCTTGTTTGTTTATAGCGTCAAATGAGCAAAATAAACTACAAACTATAAAATATACGGTTTTGAAGGAACCACTGCAGACTGTTTTAGAGGTTAACTATCTTTCTACTGACCGGTTTGATGAACTAATGTTGTGAAAATGAAACGTTACAATTCATCCCTAATTCATATTTGACATTGCAATAATAAACGATCCATTATGTCCTGGCCATAGAAACGAAGTTTCGTAGTGTTTGAAAACCCGTACCAACCAAATTATTTTTAGCTGAAATCCGATCGATCATGGACAGTTGAGAAAATTGGGTGATTCTACGTCACAACCACTGACTGTGTCACATTCCTCGCTTATGGACTGTTAGTGCATCTTAATTTGACGCTTTACTCTTCTTCATTTAGAGTACCATGAGCGATTACAGCATCTTACGTTCCATTAGAGTTTGTATCCTGGCCTCTTTTTTACCTTCTGCTACGCTCAACATACAATGGGTGAGATCATACTCCTCGCATTGACTACTCGTTGAATTTTCCAGTGGGGAGCGTTATCCTTGGAATTATTGACCGAGGACAATCAAAGGTTATCATACATGTATGGTCCAATCACCTTGTTCATTGTTAAAACCAAATTCAATGCCGTACTGGTAAGCAAAAATGATACAATGAACGCCACCATCTTTGCAAGCAGTTACCATTTGTTAGTATCTTTTTAACTGGTCGAAGAAAGAAAGCGCACAGTCGAGACAGATAGCACGAAGCAAAAATTGTCAAAGATTCGAGCGTTGCACAGCCTGTTGAATGCCCCAAATCCTCACCAAAAGAACTCAAATCAATCACGAGATTATTCCACTAAAAGCATCTTTATAATGTGTTGTCACATACTGAATCTTACCGAGGATTTGTCATTGATAAATAGAGGTATATAAAGTTTTCCTTTCTCTTTTCTTAAATGGCGGATTGTGGTTGAAAATGCAAGAACTGTTGCTTCCAAACGGCTCCAAAGTATTCTGTTAAATCAGAACCGGCATTATAACTTATATCAGAAAACAAACGATGCACGTTTCTCACCTAAGAGTAAAAGAGAACTCTTCCGAATCGGGTATGCGAACAAGAATTTCGACATATTTACAGGGAAGTTTACCTATACGAAGGAATGATTGAGAGTAACTGCGATGCACACTTTTGAGATGAAACTCCAGTTTCGAGTTGAATTTGGACGCTCGGATTCGCAGAACTTTACTGTCTAGTTCAGGAGCTGGTATCTAAAAAGGACAGGCACGTTACTGCGTAGCGCTGCATACAGTAACAACTTACCATAAATATTTGCGAAGCTCCAATGAGGTGACATTGTGTAAACGGTTTCTCCTTGTTGGCATCAAATAGAATTTTCCGTAACATTTACCCGTTAGGATTCAGAATTGTTGACACAGAACTGTTTGGGAAGACGAGGAAGATTTGATTGTTATTTGATATTCTGGTTGACTTCAGGCATTGTTTTCACTCGTTCTGGTAGGACAGCGTACCATCAACCTATACATTTTGACATATGACTAAAACAGAAAATTACACACTCCTATAGACCTGTTTTCGGCAACATTTTACTTCATTTTTTTCAATTACAATGATTTCGCATCTTTCGCAAGAGTCACTTCCCAGGGACCCGGGCGATAAGTGAAAAGTTGCACAGTAGTGTCGTTTTATTAATTTTATTACTGACATTTAAGGTTTTGTGAATCCGACCAACACTCCTTCCCTCTCACTCGCACACACTTCATTTGCCCATAAACACTATATGCAACGTACAACGTGCATCCTTTATGAGTACTCACCAGCGGAGTACACAACGAGTCAAATGCTGAAGATTACGAATTATGTAACTGTTCAGTACTGATGTTGGTGACGATGAGATGAATGTATTGCCTAACTAAGAAGAGTATTATAGTTTTTCCGACGGCACTACTTTATCAAGCTCAGTTGATGTAGTGTCTTCGACCTGGATCGTAGCTTTCCGCTAAAGAAGAAAACAAACAATGTCTTCGTCTAGTTCATGAGCAGAATTATGGTGAAGTTCTGGTGATTTTGACGTTGCCGAATTTATTTCTTCGTTGATGAACTACATCCCGCGGTTTAATTCGACTCTTCATGTTTGAATTATTTTTATTTATTTATTTGAACTTATAAGCGTTAGAAAAATACCTATGTGTCCGTGGTGATCCAATGCTGTTGACATTACCAGTAAAGGAGAGGCTGGATATAGTTTCAGCTCAACCTGTGAGAACCTGGTGTTCTCGAACAATCACAATCCACCTGGTTCATACTTTAATCTAGGGTCCCGCAGAACACGAACTATGATTGGTTAGCGCTGTTCGGTCAGCGATATCCTGTCCTACTGGTTAACTAATTACACTGATTTCTGCCAATAAACCGACCGCCGTTTCGGTAGGCTTGTTCCAGCTCATTGATGTCGGGAAATTTTGGTAGAGAATTAACAGTAAGATTTAAGTTTTATATTTTGATTGCGGTTTCGATTCCTGAGTTGCATCTATTACGATTAATACAGTACCGTACAATTCCGCAGTTTAGCACAAATTCCGCAAAATAAATCCAAAGTAAGCTAATTGTGGCATGCCGGGATACAGCTGTACATTTCTAAAGCTTCAAAATCCGAAGTGTCTTGCCTATGTCGTATGACATGCGTAAGAAGGCAAATGCAGCGACTCGAAGCCTCGTCGTCAAAATCGTGATAATAAATCTCGGGACACAAACACACAATCTGGTGTTTTATGCTTGCCCTTAATTTGGTAAATTTTTAACTATCATTATTGAATTTAGGCTCTGATCATAATCGGGCTGATAACTGTGGTACACAATTTTGCTTGTCAACCAACTCTTTTCATCCCATTGCTCTAACCCTAGGCACTAACTAACAACACGGTCTCAGTGAGCTATATTGCACCATTATCAATAAGTGCTTTGAAGAAATCAATCACCAAGTTGCCATGGCTCTCCAGTGGCAAAGTTACACTTTCTCTCACCATTATAAAGAAGATATATGACTGACTCATAATTATTTATTTGTTTAAACGAACTTCCATGAAAAATTTCCCTGAGAAAACTACCCAAGTAATATCTAATGTAAATGATAAACAGGAACTATCCAGCAACACAATAACGTGTGATACCTAAACCCATCACAGTTTGCTATTGTGGATTTTATAGTCGATTACGTTTTCTGGGGAAAGCAGAAGAACAATTCCAGCAGACTTTAAACGGCTTATTAATTTCGCTTGTTCGTGTTCCGCTGTTAACGCACATTTATGTGAATACCGCATGTGAAGGTATCAGTGCTGATCTTAATCAAATGCGTTTTGTGTCGAGGGAATCCACTTACGGGGCAGATAATCATCGATAGATAGTAGGTAATGGATCAGAAATACAGAAATCGCACCAATTCGAGAGTAGCAAGTATGAAAGGGTAAAAGATATATATATATATATGAAGTAAACAAAATTGTGGTCGGAAAGGAGAGACCTTGAAGTGAGCAACCACGCGGTTTGAAGTGCTATAACAGAAGTGAAACTTTTGCCATTTTAGTGAAATAATGTACGTTATTTCAAGTCTTTCTGCGTAACAAGGTATTCCCGAGGTACAACGGTCACTAGGAAAATATTGTTTTTTCTTGAATTTCATTAAGAAAACCGTTTTTTCGGTTTTTAGAGTAACGTTATACTCAAAAGTATATATATTCTTTGTCTCCGGCAGGAACTACTAGTTTATACGTAGGTAACAGTTTTCACTCTTTTATTGGCTTTTGTGGTACTGATAGTAACTATTTGAGTTATGTCGCTCGCATCCGACAACTGCTTGTCCTCTAGCTGCGGTCAAACAGTTGCGAGAGGTATACAATGCAAACTCTGCGAAAGATGGACCCATTCGAAGTGCTCAGAAATACCCAGCGAACTATATCCGCTCTACCACCAAGTGGGCCGAGTGGGTTTGTATACCATGCAAGGATGTCGTACGAACAGCGAACCGTGG
>UZAN01049017.1:0-10553 GCA_900618425.1 Echinostoma caproni | reverse complement strand
GCACTGCTTGGTTGGTTTGTAGGTCTCGTGTATGAGCACTCCCAGATGCCTCATCTGCTCTGTTTGGGTTATTTCCTGAGGGTTATCCAGGTTCTGTAGCCTGTTATTTGATGGCGGCCGGTCTCCCTGGAATAGAAGTTTTCTGCGCTTATTGGTGTTTGGTGGAAGCTCCCATTCCATCGCCCACTTTTGCAGACAATCTACGTCTTGTTGCGTTTGCGCTGAGGTGGGGTCCTTAACTAACTTAACATCATCCGCAAACACAAAACACGGCCCTACCAGTCATTGGGGCAGATCGTTGATGAAAAGTAGCGACACTAATACCGATTTCTGGGGGACTCCACTGCACACTGCTGCTCATACATAGCATACTTCGACTCTATGCCCTCTATCCATCCCATCCGTCACCTCCTCAAGAAATGCTTGTAGGTTCGTCAAACACGAATTCCCCTTAACAAAGCCATGTTGCTCGCCCAATACCAAATCGTGAGTTTAATTGACCTTTCTGTTGTCGTAGCACCAGGGGATCTACTGAACCAATCAGTGCAAGAAGCTGGACAAAATGGCACGGGACCGGTACGTCCTGTGAACCGACTTTAACTAAATGCACTCTTTGTTTATCGAACTTAATTTGAAGGTCGGTACAAAGCCGGAGGATAGGTTATTGTTCGACCGTCCGTGTTGTCGTTTCTAAAAGGCGATGAAGACGGATCAGAAGCTTCCTACCGTTGAGAGAATCGTCAGCAGTAAGTTATGTGGCATACAGTTATATCATTGACCTGTGTTTATGTGCACGACTGCTTTTTTGATGGTGAAATTTTCAAACGACACATTTTTTTATAATTAACTGGGTACATTAATGTTGATCGAATGTAATGCCACTGAAAAGTAATTGGCACTCAGCTGCACTGATGACTTGTATGTTTTTTGGATGATTAACTTTATCACGGTGCAGTCTGGTTGCTGTTATACATAGACCAACCAACAGACTAACAATAATTGCTAGCGGGTATGTGTAAGATGCTGGTGAGCCTTATTTTTAGCGTTTTGTTCTTTGTACGAAAGAAGTACGTCATATAACTCTTTAATTTGCTGACTTTGGCCTATTCAAACCTGCATGTTGCCTAATTACCAGCTTACGCAACAGTAGTCTTGATTTAGTAACAGCTGTTTCAGACTGATATTTTTGGGTTCCGGCTTATACATGTAGATTAAGGACCGCTTCAGTAAAGAATTATTGCTGAAAGGACACAATTCCCCTCATTCTATTGAAAGGTTGCAGCATTCTCCCGTAATGTGTTGCCTGAACTGAACTGTGTTGCCTTATATCCCCAACCAAGTTCCCGAGGAATATTATTGAGGGCGTTATACAGGAGGCTACGTTGGGACGCATCAGAGGCAAAGATTTACTTTTCCATTTCCAATATATCTGGTAGGCCTCACATCCTTATAATGTTGATTGTCATGTGTAGATTGACCAATATATGACAATGGTTTAGTCCCGTTCACTGTTTATAACAATTTGGTTGAGGCCCTCGATCAGGTTTCACATGTCCCACTTATACAATAGTTGTGGGTATATGGAATCACGAGTCCTCTCCCAACCTTTGTAATAATTTTCACTCCACAGCACCAGAGATGATCCCAAATCTTCCTGGTGTAAGAGCCTTGACGCACTTTGGGCGCAAGCCTGTTTTTCGTCCTAGAAACCTGACTTGACGTGACTTGACTGGACCTCATCCTTTCCAACCGTCCCTCAACCGCGAGGCGTAGGGGCACTAAGTGAACCGAATTCAGTGGCATCAGGTGTCTCTCATCTATCTTTTCTAGGACGTTTTCTCTTTTTTTATCTACAATAATCTACTCGGATCAAAACCTACCAACTCTGGAGTATAAAGACTGACACTCTACTTACATCCATTGATGCTGTAACGATGATGACTTGGTGTCATCTCACCCGTCTCTTTCCTTATGGGCGGAACGCAATCTCTTCAGCATATAAATGTCCACAAGTCCCAGGTTTCTCGTTAATTAGAAACCTTTCTTTTTCATACCACAATCAGCTGGCTAACGAATCTACCTTCCGTGTGCTCAATCCGACCGTCTGTGGTTCTACAGTGCAGAGACTTGGCCATTATGGGAACAGGATAAAAATAGATTGTCGGTGTTCGAACAGCGCTGTCTATGTCGCATCACACAAGCCTGGTGGGGCAGCTGGGCGAGCAATGCTGAGGTTAGACGTAGAGCCTTAGGTGATCGAGGTCGTCCACTGGAGCATGTAGTCAACCTCCATAGATTACGCTGGTTGGGACACGTGCTACGCATGTCATCAAATTGGTTGTCACGGCGTGCGATGTTTATTGAGGCAGGTGGCGTTTGGAAAAAGGCAAAGGGCGTTCAAACGAAGACCTGACATAAGGGTCTGAAGAGCCTAACCAGGAGTCTGGGTCCCATAGGTCCCGTTAGGCTCCTTGGATGGGGACCTCGGGATGGTCGTACCCGATGGTTAGAGACACTGAGTGACATGGCTGGGTGTCTTAAACAATGGCGTTCGTGCATTTTCTCAGCTTCTCTGTATCATTACTTTACTAAAATTTCCAATTTTCTCTTCGATCCTACTTTCAATCTTTCCTGTCTTTCTCCTAATGTTCATCCGAATGAGCAGCCGAAAGATATCAACCAAAACCGGTGCACAAAGTAGCATGGTTGTTTGTTTAAAAATTGAAACTGGATGCGTCAGCTACTCTGCCGCCTTTCGGTCTCGCACTCGAGCTGATCACAGTGGCCTACCCATGCCCGCCTTTCTTTTGCTTTTCTAGAGCTTCGACCACTTCTGCGGGATAGTACTTTACAACTTGGTACGTAGGTCACCCAAGCTGGGTCTTTGTGATTATCTGCTTTTAGACACTCATCTATGCTCACAAAGCCACCGCGAAACGGGCTGCATCCACAGTGTTAACACATGTATGGCGTTTTGTGTAATGTGTGTAATGGTTCTCGAATGCGGTCCACTTCCTTTGGACTGCATGCCTTCGAATTCCCGATCAGGGGGTGGATCTCACTCCTTGCCTGACCCACAGGATATTTTAAGGTTTGGTGTCTAGCACGTGGTCGGTCCCACACCGAAACGGGAAATGTCATAAAAATTCCATTCAAATAATCATATCACGGTGAAGCGACTAAAATTCAACTCCCGCTCCATGAGGTATCCAAGTCATTATTGTCATGCGAATTATTTATTGTAACAGAACTTCATATCACTTTAACCCAATTCTGGAAACTTGTTCTCATACCGTCTGAAAGATGTGTCCTCTTTTTGACGTAGTTTTCATCCTCAAAGCGTATTCTCGCTCCGGATAGCCTAACAAAACGCCGAAACATCGTGAAGATTGCCTATGGACAATTAGCAAACAATTATGTTCGAAAGGGTAGAATCGATTTTGGTTTTCTGCTTATTGAATTCTGCTTCTTACTTTACTACGACTCGTTCCTCGGCGAAGAAAAACAGATTTGTTGTAGTTTCATGAGAGCTTGGTACATTGGGCATTCTTGGTATCACTGGTTTTTTAAGGTGCACCCGTAACGTTTGCAAAACCATTTGCGTTCCGCACGGTATGCGAATAAATTCCAGTGGTTTATCAAGACGCCATTTGTTATTCGACTGGTTTGATTTGGTTCAGGGATCTATTCATCCTTGTCAGATTATCTTGTGGCCGTTTGGTAGCATAATGGATCCTGTCAGCACACTAAGGAGCTGCTACCTTTGCGTGTTGTACACTCTCGCAGAGGTTCTCAGACATGGGTTAATCAACCTGTTTACACCCACATACTGATCTGTTCACCGAGTTCATTTTATGGGTGAGAGTCTAAACCCAAAGGTTTGGAAAAGCCTCGAGAGATACGACTGCCGAACAACTCAGTTTTTACTCCCATGATCTACTCCATGCATTTTATTTAGGGTTTATTGAAAACGCTTAACCGTTTATTTGAGATGTTTATCACCCATCAATTTTGTGCCCTTTTCGAAATTGGAGTCTGCGATATACTTATTATGTTGAAGACCAGTTGAAGACAATCAATATTTCGCATCGCATCTCAGTAACTTAATAAAACAGTATTCACTACAAATTCTGCGCTAGGCTTCAATTAAGTAAATAGTAAAACAGTAGCCACAAATCACGACGCATTGTGGCTGGTCAAACGGTCGCATATATTAGGTGCTTTTTCTGTGTTTACAAGAGTATCAATCGTGATTAGGGAAAAAACCGCGAGGCGCACTACGTCTCATGTGTAATGGGGAAAACAAAAATTGTGATTCTACCAATTTTACTGGTTTGTTGTATGCATGGTTCCTAATGTGTGTTTTGGGTTCGGGAAACGTTAATAGAACAGCTAATTTGGCTGACTTAAGTGAAAAAGAATAAAGTCATCCTATGGTTGTAAGTGGTCAGCCTTNGTGGATGAGTGTTATGCGGAATAGATGCAAGTGAAATACAGTTCGTTGGGGATGGAAAAAACTCCCACTTCATATAAACAATCTTTATCTTTTGGGTATTTAAGCATCTCTCACGTAAGGTTTACATCATTCTAGCAGCATAAAGGCACCGTTGTACATGTGCTGAAATTAAAGCAGAATCAAATAAATCAGAGTCTCGGTAAAACTATAAATAAAGAGAGAGGGGAATAATTAGATTCAAACGTTATGTAGGATATAATTAATTTTTGGATAAGCATTTCGTTAAAACACTATGAATGACTGAATTTTCAGCAATCCAAGCAATAGTGACGCTCGCACTTGCATTGAGAAAAGGGCTATCACCGAATTCGTTGATAACTTCACTCTCAGCCGGAACCTACTTCAAGTTCCAGTGATTCGCCCCAGGATGATGGAATGCTCTCGTGTAACCAGATGTCACGCATTACATCAGTAATAGAATCTACAAGGTCACCGCCTTCCCATCTTGAAAAGAGCGGGAGAAAGCCCGTCCGGCCCTACTGCTTTTCCTTTCTTCAGGGCTCGGATGCAAGAACGAACTTCTGCTGCAGTAGGAAGTTCAGATGACACTGCCCACGGAGCCTCAGATACATCGGAGGAGATAGCCTGGTTAGCGCCTGGCCAGCTGAACTGTTCGTTGAAGTACTCCGCCCACTGGTCAAGCTGTTCCCTGCTGTGAATAGCTTGCTCACTTTTGTCGCAGATTGTTTCACTAACTGTGGTTCGCCGACCTCTCGTAATGCGTATCAGTTGGAACAGTGACTATTCCCTGATGCAGCTGCTACTTCCATTTCACTAGCTATCGTTGCCCACCAGTTCTCACGGTCTTTCTTGAGGCTCCTCGCGAGTTGTCGTTGTAGACGCTATCTAACCCTGCCTTGATCCCGGGTGGTTGGGATTTGCCGCTTTTTCTCCATCAGTGCGACTAACTCATCAGATACCCAATGTTTCGGGCGGGCTACTGCTTCAGATCCACAAACAACGTTCGCTGCGGAGTGCATTGCTCGGCTAATCTGATTCCAGTGTTCATTTACACTACCACTCCGCAGTGCGTTTAGCTCTTGCCCTAGTTCTGATTCAAAACGGGCACGAAACGCTGGGTCAGATGAGCAATGATCTGCCAATCGAGTTTGGTGAGATCTTTTGCGACCAGGGAAATGGACAGTAAACTGCATTAAAACTAACGCGTGATCACATTCAACGCAGGTGGTCCAATATGACCTGCAGCTTTTTACTGAACAAAGCCAAAAGTAGCTTACTGCTATGTGGTCGATCGGAGTTAGCGTGCCAGTTGAATTTCGGCGTCACGTTGCTGTCCCTTGAGAGCTGTGTTGGAACTTGGCGCTGGATGGGAACAGATGATGATCTGCGCAGAACTGAAGAAGTCGATCGCCATTATCTGTTCGCTGGCACGGCAGAGCACAATGACCGCCTAGGCAAGCTTCCGATGCGCTCAGTTTTCCAACTTGAGCCTTAAAATCACCTGAGAGAACAACTACATCGGAGCTTCGGCTCAACCGAATGAGTTCGGTGAGTTTATCATAAAACTCGTCCTTTTGCACATCAGAACTACAGTTGGCCGGTACATACGCTGAAATGACGGATAAACACCTTTTGGTGTTGCTTCCCTTCCGGAGGCTAATAGACCCTTGGAGGCGCATCGCACATAAGCGGCTGTTGACAGGGATCCAATCGAGTAGTGCGGCTTCGGCTGTATTATTTAGTACAATGCCTGCACCACGCTGGCCTACTGAACGGGCTTCGTCATCACCTGACGTGCGGAAGAAGAACCTCAAAGACAACCTCGGTGCACTTAAGTGGGATATACTGCTAGGATCCTGGATTCGAGTCTCCAACACGCAGCAGACATCAATCCCCAAAGAGTCCATTTTACGCACCAAACACGCTTGTTGACCTACTTACACCTTAGTCCTCGCGTTGAAGGCCCCCAGATTCAGTTGCTTACGAGGCTTCAGACTTTGCTATCTATTTTGTGGTAAACTACTTACCGGGCTACTTGGCAACAAACTTTGGCGAGTGACGAACAAGTTGTCTGAGGGAATATTACGGGTTGAAAGAAGGGGTAAACGGAGAGGGTCGGGTACCTGAGCAGTAGCCCACTTATCATTACCCACCCCACTCGATGCAATGGGCAGCGCGGTCCTGATTATCCTGCGCGACGACCGATGCAGTATAGAATTATTTTTTGGTTGTGTATGCATTTGAGTTTGATGGATGGGTACTTCCAGGGTGTCCAGCCACTAAGCAGGAGAACGATTAGGGTTCTCGTCCAAAGCCTTTAGTTCTGACAAGAACCTGACCGCAAGGCAGCGGGTAAAGTGAAGTAGAGGCCCAACTTCTTGGATCAATTACTCTCCTACCATTTTACCGACGGAGACGCTAACTCGAGTCAAACCCCCAACCCGAAGGACCAGAACGAGATTAGTGGCATCGATCTGCTCCTAGATGACAGACTGTCTGATCTGCAGGATGCAGACGATATTGTGTTGCAAAGTGAAGATCGAAGTAAGTTTGCAAGTTTTTCTGGATAGTTTGACTGCTCGCGTGGCCATATCCGGTATGCGTTTTGTACCTTCAAAGTCTAAGGTGTATCTACAAAGCTGGGTTGGTTCAGCACCCAGTCTCACTCTAACTGGAAAAATAATAGAGCCAGAGGACAAGTTTTGTTATTTGGGCAGCAATATATATCACCTGACAAACGCGTCACAGATGCAGTGTTGGGGCGCATACAAAAGATTCGATTGACATTTGCCAACTTGAGACACCTGTGGCGCCGTCGCGACATCCGGCTGTCTATGAAGGGTCAAGTGTATGATCTACGGCGCCCACTTAACGATTAAGAAAACATAATGAAGGTAGACTGTCGGTGTTCGGACACCGCCGTCCACACCGCATTGTACGAGTGAGGTTTTGAAACTGGATGAGTAATGCTGAGCTTAAGCGCGGAGTTTTAGGCAATCGCGGTCGTGGTCGACCTCCATAGATTACGTTGGTTGGGACATTCGTTACACATGTCACCAAATAGGTTGTCACGCCGCGCGATATTTGCCGAGGCAGAATGTTTAAAAAAGGTCAAGTTGGTCAAACAAATATCTGGCATGCGGGTATCAAAGCCCTAACCAGAACACTGGGTCACATAGGTCCCGTTGGGCACTTTGGCTGGGGACCCCGTGATCATGATAACCGGTGATTAGAGTCAGTGGGTGATATGGTTGGGTTTCGCAAACAGTGGCGCTCTTGCATCTCATCATTATTCTTGCAACCACACTATATATGAATTCTCTATCTTTGCTTAGCCACTGCTCTCAACACTCCACTCTTCATTCTGATCTTTTGTTCAAATGGGCAGCCATAGGACAGATACCAAAACCGGCGCATGGAAATGCATGGGTAATGGTTGTGAAGACAAACTAAGTATTGTAGATATTGTGTAATAAAAAATACTTCTTAGGTGATTACTATTATGGATTAATGGGATAATAACAAAGTTGGTATCAGAATATGCTTTCGGCATTGCTCTAATAGATGTAGTTCAGGCTATGAACTAGAGCACCAGTGTAGACCCAGCATTGACGTGGGGTATCAAGGAGAATTGTTGAATGCCTAATTTTACTGTCACCTTTGGTTGTCGTAAAGGTTGTAGGATAATTCATGAATCTCATTGTCTGTTTGGTGAAGCTCCAGAGAAACGAGAGCTGGTCAGTGAGCCAAAACCAATGAACCCCATTCAATTTACTATGTACAAACCCAATAACACCAGATCATGGAGTCTCGAGTGTCAGTATATGTAGCCAATGAACCTACATACAATTGTTTTTTTTCGGAAGGGGTTTGACCATTGGGTGTGAGAAGTAGTTTTTCAGTGACTAATTATATAGTATTCGCGAGATACGGTACATGAACTCTGTTCTGATAATTATTACGGTCAGTTTGAGAATTAGGAATGCACGAACAGTCTATCGGCGGACCACCAATACCGCCAAGGAATAGAGCATGTATAGACATATCCTTTCGATGAATTATATTCCATTTCGACCAGTTGGCTTATATGGGGTGCCAAATTGTTTTGACGTAGAGTGATGAATTTGTAATAAGCAATAAAATTTGAGGCGAACACATCAGCCCTCTAAAACTATTCGAAAACCAATTAAGTGGAGGCGTTTATGATTAGTGTAAATGGCGTTATGCAGGAGACAATTTAAATCGCGGGAAGCTGCCTTGATAAGATTCCCTATTGAGTGACTATCAGAGGTATTTGTGGTAAATTTGTTTGCGTTGTTGGAAATATTTTCTATGATACCAACGGAAAATGAAGTTTCATTATACAATAACGGTTCGATTTCATAAAAATACCCATCAGCTTTACAGTTAGATGCCGCTTAGAATTCAAATCCGACTACACGGTGGATGGTGTTGTGGGTTATTTTAATACTCGGTTGCTCGGTCTAGCGTAGGCCGTGTTCGGTGATGCACTCTGGCTTTTGCGCAACTGAGCGCGAACTGCAAGACGGCAGCGCTTTTCCGAAAGAGCCGATGGCCAGTTGCTTGGTTCATTCGCGTGTTCTGGAAACATTTCGGACAATAGATTTCGATAAGGGAAGTGGCTGTGTTCGTTGACAAGTCACATTTTCCATGTCAGCGTTGTCCACAGATATTTTGCGTTTTGCCTAAAGAACATTTGCACCAAGGTGAACCCACCACATCGAGCACATCCGCTGATCGTCCGAGACCACTTATTTAGTGAACCAAGGCCTACCGTACTCGTGGTAAACTACGCATTCAAGGCCGCCTCCTTATTCACTACCTGGCTACGCACTCTTTTGCACACGGCTTTAATCCTCCATTCTGCGCTGTTGGTTTTCGTCTTTCGGTTCCTGATTCGATCAAATTTTGACAAAATGAGTGAGATTATTCGAAAACAGTGCTCCTTTTATACGCAATTCATGNTTGTTCACGTCTTTGGATTGCATTTTCTCTCTAACCGTTAATTAGACTGTCCCTGGGTTTTCCATTTGAGAGGCTTAATCCGACGCAAATTGTTATAGTCGATTGATTAAGGTCTCTGTACTTTAACACCAGGTTGTGGTTTGGTCGCGCTTAAATTTCTTGTAACCATTTCCCGATACTGCACCTATAATTTGTCGAAGACAATTATCCAGTTTCAGTTTTAAAAACCAATTACGCAGTTTCCTGTATTGGTTTTCTTCAATTTCTTTGACTATTCGTTTGGATGAATGGGTAGATGGAAGATCCGAATGTTGGAGGCAATGAAATTGTGAAGATAGGGAATTGAATAAGATTAAGTTTGTGCATAAATTGATTGGAAAGCATTGACTTCTATTCTGAGTCAAATCTCCCGACGTCTCTAATCATCAGCAATCCTCACCCTCTGGGTCCCAGCCTAGAAAGCGAGCTGCACCAATCGAGGCCAATGCTTAGGTTAAATTCTTCATACCTCTACGCAAGGTCATGGTCTGATCGCCGCAGCGCTGCTTTCACCCTTGCGAAACACATGTAAAGAGAGCACAGGGAGGTAGGCGATGGGTAGACATATGCAAAACATGATCAAAACATCTGAAGCGGTGTAGAGCGATTACTTCCAATATAGAACAACTATCCGCATACAACACACGACGACGAATTTCGTCATTGCTCATCCGATGTTCCCACCAGACTCAAGCAATGTTTCGAAGACATCGGTGGTCGAATACGGAAAGTTGATTAGCATCCTCCGCTCGGAGATGTCAGGTCTCGTAACCGTAAAACAGAACACTACGAATCGCTGCGATGCACACCCTTCGCTTAAGAGGCAGTCCGGTGTCATGGCGAGGCCACGGGTGTCACAGGTTGTCAAAAGCTGCTATAGCTTTATGTGTATTTGTATATTTCATGCGTCTGACGCCAGACTGTGTGCCAAACAAATCATAGTAAAATGATGTTTATAAATACTGCCAAGTTTCCCAAGCCAAGGCAGGTGAATTTTCTTGAGGAATCCATAACCGGAGCCTTCGGTTAACCAAAGCCTAACACGCAAGGC
>UZAN01049016.1:10356-22951 GCA_900618425.1 Echinostoma caproni | reverse complement strand
GTAGACGAGTCAGATCAAAAGTATCGGAATATTCTGAAATCAACGGATGTTGAAAAAAATGATCTCCCAACAAATGTTGACACATGTTGATTGGAGACGGTTTAACCGACGTGTCCGTATCGTCAAGCCATTTGACGCATCTCGTACCGCTTCAGTGTTTCTGTATAACACGCGATACTCCTAGGAGTAAAAATCTCAAGTATAACTCAAACGATACATTGTTTTACATCCACACGCCCTGAAATAAACCAAAAGGTATATGCTTACCATTTCGTATGTCTACTTAAAGAGAACTCTGTTTTTGACGTATGAATACATAAAAAGATCGAGGATAATAAACACTACTCACAAAAGAACCATTTAGAACACCGCTTCCCAAGAAGCTATGGACAAAAGCCGGTAATAATCAAGTCTCGACGGTGGTTCTTATAACTTACGTTGCATCGTTTCTAAACTGATGATAGTTATGAGGGTGCACTTTTAAGAACGGTTTGTTATCCTCAGCAGGTTTTCTATCCCCTTCTGATGAACAGAGTTCACTTATTAACGCAAAACAATGTATCGTTTGAGTTATACTTGAGATTTTTACTCCTAGGAGTATCGCGTGTTATACAGAAACACTGAAGCGGTACGAGATGCGTCAAATGGCTTGACGATACGGACACGTCGGTTAAACCGTCTCCAATCAACATGTGTCAACATTTGTTGGGAGATCATTTTTTTCAACATCCGTTGATTTCAGAATATTCCGATACTTTTGATCTGACTCGTCTACTGCGGCGTGACTAAGGTTTGTGCGTTGAGGCTAAAGGACTACGGGTTTTGGCTACAGGAATGTGGGTTTTGGCTAAAGCATTTCGGGTTTTGGCAAAGGATTCATGGATCGAGGCTAAATGATTGCGGGTTTGGCCAAAGCTAGATGGGAAAAGGTGTAGTAGGTGAAGTGGTATTTCAATCGTGCGGTCAGGCACTCATGTAGTAGAGTAAGGGACAGTTTGAGCACTCAAAACTCTATTCAGTTTATTTCTGCGCTTTTGTCAAGCGCAATACGGGACACATTCAAAGAACCTAAATGGGCAATGTGTGCAAGGTAACTGTTCCTTTGGTAGCATTCATCCTACGCAAATAATAATGAAACTTTCATATTGATAACATGATGAACAGATTCAGTTTATTCTCTCCTCAAAAATAGATTATACACATAGAATTTTTCTTCAGTTATACAGAAATCAAAGTACCTTCATGTAATATGGACTTTATCATCGTTACATCTATGTTCCAGCGGACAAATTTATCCGAAGCAGGTTTTACCAAGGTCATTCAAATACAAAGAGATTATAGGCTTCTGTGACGTGACAAAATTCCCAGCAGCGAACTCATATACCCCACTCGACTATCGATGGAACAGCGCAATCAGGTACGTGTACACAAGAGTGGAAACACAGAAATAGGCACTCTGCATTACCCGGTCTGTCGTGTGCGATGTTTGTGTGATACTGTTTCGACCGAGTGGCTCACAAGACAGCGGACCAGCACGCCCAGTGTTCAGGGGGGTGAGTCGAGTACGTGGTGTAGTGCTATTGTTGTTGCTGGCTATGGCACTCGGGTTGGTCCGTCCATCTGGACGCAATGCTCTGTTAGACTTGGCTGTACGAACATCACTTCCAGCAACCAATGTGGAACGTTTTGGGGAACGATGGTCACGATCGAGTAGAGTACGCTGCCGAGGAGCCAATAGACAACCA
Source organism: Echinostoma caproni (assembly GCA_900618425.1). Classification (NCBI taxonomy): domain Eukaryota; kingdom Metazoa; phylum Platyhelminthes; class Trematoda; order Plagiorchiida; family Echinostomatidae; genus Echinostoma; species Echinostoma caproni. The sequence goes on along the minus strand of UZAN01049016.1, from coordinate 21,206 downwards.
ATACTGCGACGCTGGAATAGGTTGGATCGAATCAAGGAAGATTGAGTGGCCAATTCATCACAACCCATAACACGTACACATTTGGCGGTGTACAATCGCAAAGTAGTTGTGGTTACAGGCCGGCGGTCAGCGATTGTGCTCACACAGAGAGCGGGTTCGGTTGGTTCCGAGTGTGTACTAGGAGAGCTCTGTGGTACACAGTAAGGTGGTCCATCAGCAGGAAAATGGAACACAAGTCCCGGGTCACTGTTCAGACTACAGCGAGGTGAACCACCGGTTAAGGAGACCGGAAACGGCGAGAATAGGGGGGATCGTGGGGAGTTCTCAAAGGCAAAAACCAAAACAAAACAGGGAGTGCGGCAAGAAAAAAAGGACTGCGGTCTTCTGAGAGTGTAGTGAGGCAATCGGTCCAGAAACGCAAAATAAACAAACACAAAACAGTAAACAATTATATATAACAATAAGTTTCATTTTGGACATTCCACCCCAACTTTGGACCATATTAGGAACAAAAGCTTTATTCTTGTCTTGTCTCGGTTACTATTTTTGCGACTTTATAAGCAGTTTACCTAAGCGGCACAACTGTACAATGTTCTAGCGATACTTTATAATAAGAGGTTTTCATAACTTCACATCATGAATACATACCATTGTGTATGAGCCCGTTAGAAATTCACGTACGTTTTCAAGGACAGAATATACCCGGCAATTAGCACCCATGTATACAATCGATCGACTCACGAAGTGAAGTGAACTTTATCGTAGATATCAGATTAACTCATAAAAATGAAGAACAAAACTTTACATTTGCGTTGGATTTGGCCGGATGATCTCCTGATCTCTTATTGATTGTACCGCAAAGTTCAAGTGAACTTTTATGAAGGTGACCAGAAAGATGAACAGAACAGAACAATCATGTAAAAGAAATGAAAAAATCGGCACAATTTATTATCACAGTATTAGTTTCTCTGCATTGCGCACGAGAGGTTTCCTCTCACTCTGCACACTCTAACGATTAAAAATATTGTTTTACTGTATAAGAATACAGAACTTATCATTAGTAGACTAAACTGAGCCTGGTAATGCACCAGAAAATTGGGAGTCTGTGATATTCGTCATCCACTGGCGAAGCTGAAATCCATGGTAAATCGACAATCAAACAATGTGTGAAATGGGGAATTCTGTATCTCCGTAAAATATGAAAGACAGATACACTCAACTTGTATCTCTTACATGACACAACGCTAAGTAAGGTGTGTGCTCTGACTGCAGTGGACTAACCACAGGATTAAGCGGTGGCGATCGAAAACTACACACACACACACACACACACACACACACACACATTCTAAAAGCTGTCAATCGGTCTGTTTGCACACTTGTCCATCTAACTCTGTGGAGCGAGACGGCGAATTCGTCATGACAGTTCTTCCATCACGTTCAGAACAATCCCAGGTACTTGAGACGGAAATCCGCCTCGAAACTTCTTTAGCGAGAACAGACTAACAGGAAAAAATACAACCCGTCAGTGCAGCCATACACACACACAATCGTAGAGGAACTCGATTCCACATGCGTGCATTGAGAAACTTAGCTGTGAAAAGGAACACAACCCACGAAATAGGATGTTTGGTAAAAAGTCCAAACAAAAACAAAAGACAATGTGGAGTAGAGGGAAAGGGCTAAAAATACAATATTGTTTGCATCCATCATGGAAAAGGAGGGAGAGAGAGAGAGAGGATGAGAAGAAAACGGACTTCCCGGGTGAACTGCATCACTATCCATTTGTCGTTTCAAAAAAACAGAGTTAGGTAACGAGCATTTGAAGCTTCGAATGCTGATGAACACCTTGGTTCATTTGTACATATTCATGCGCGTGGACCCGATTCCTATTGAGAACAGAACAGTATCTCACATAGTACCTAGACCTACTGGAACGCGGGGAGATAATTGGTTAATGAGATGCCGGATAGGTGCAGGGGCAAAGTAAAACAAAAAAGCTGGTTGAACTAAGTGACAGGTAAACAATAGATCTGCCTCATATTTATCTAATGCTTTCTGGGACACAACAGGTATTTGGTTGTTTTCGATGCAAGCCATCCGTGATGGGTTCATACACGGGCTGTGCAGGTGATTATAACAAACCAATCGCCAGCGACGTTTAACTCGTAACAGTGTAAGATGCTCAACTGATTCACCAAAAAGGCAACCAGAAGTGGAATGTACGTGGAATGCAATGGACCATGCTAATTGTCAATCAAGAGAGTTCTCTCGCTCTGTCGGTTTGTGTGTGTGTGTGTGTGGCGACAAAAGGAGAGAGAAAGGAAGGTTGCTGTATCTAGGTCAAAAAGTTCAAACAAAGCAGCTTAGTAGCAGTGTGCATAGCAGATTGTGATAAACTATTTGTGCGAGAAGGAAATTCGATGAGAGTAACATGCTTCTAAGGGAACAAACTGATGGGGATAGATCGGTGAAGGGACCTGTGGTGGGCATGACTGACGACCAAGAAACGAACCAACCGTGGCGAACCCACAATGAGAGGAAAGATAGATAAAATAAGACCCAAATTCAAAAGGGCGTCTGAGCACTGAGTGTGAAACGATATCATGTGAAAGCAGAAAAATGGATGCGTGTCTCGCATCATTAATTCTCATGGATGAGACGAAACATTCGGGTGTGACTTCCTGGTCATTGTGCATACAGAAGCAAGTTCGTCAGTCAACAAGATCGAACACACTATGAACCTTAATGATCGATTGCTCCAAGAACCACACGAAATTAACCGAAAACAGTACGATTCCTTCTGTACAAATATATTTCCAATTGCCATTGCGGTTCATAAAATGCGTGTATTATTTGATATAGCGAGTTCGCATCCGGACATCACAGTGTTTGGCTTGATTATTTGACCGAGTTTGAACTGCATCCAAGCATAGCCTAATCACGTTTGTGCAGCATAACCTCCACAAAAGAAGTATGTCACAACGAGTGGGAATAATAGGTGACAATAAGAACAGCGGGACACATGGCATACTTTGAGAAAAGAAAACATCAACCAAGAATAACCGTGTTTTTAGCGACTACAGATGAACGGTAATCGAGTAGGATGAGTCCTACTCCGGTAGGTTCGAATCCCAGAATCCCTTCCCTCTTTGCTTGTTATTGATTTTCCTTAGTCAGAATTTTATTCGACTCAGACAGGTTCCTAAATATAGATTTGTAATTTGTTATACAACAAACATATAGCAATGAAAATAACGATATCGATGTAGGTGGCAGTAAAAAGTACTATCACACCCGTTTAGTTCATGATGGAAATAACACTCATCTCCGGATGCCCAGAACATAAAAACGCATCGAATCCAGTTCGAAATCGATTCAGTAAATCTAGTGAACCTTCGAGACCGTTCTGTTCAGGGATGAGAAAATCCCGGTACAGAGGAAAACAAGTGTAGACTACCATCGTCCGCTTCAACTGTATGTCATTCAGCACAGTGCAAGGTGAGTAAAAAAAGAGAACATTTGTTTTCTTTGGCAGTGAACAGCAGATGAAGTTAATCCACATGAGTGTCGGGATATACTTTCGGCTATGGGAATTGTAAAATTTAATCCCGGGACGAAAAGCGCTAGACGGCGAATTATTACCTCCGTACCATAGGGGAGAAGTTGCGCTAAATACCAGCGAAATAGATTACAGCCAGAAGAGAATGGTTGCGATCTAACAGAATGTTGGAATTAAGGGAATGGTGCTGTATTCCAAGAAACCGGACCCGATGATTGTCACAGGACATTACTGAACAATTAGACCGTTGGTCAGAAAACGAGATACCCAATCCTCTTGGACAATTTATGCACAAATTTATCTAATCCCATAGAGCTATGCGCACTATTCCTGAAGTAGAGCGGAATGCAATCAGATGACCGGATTTTCGTGAGCGTTACTCCGTTGACCTTTACACACATTCGTGCATCTAACCCAGACATTCCAGTTGACTTTTGATCGGACATCACAGCAAACCAGGATCCACACATAGCATTTCGGTGCGGAACGAACGCGAAAGAGCTGCAAGTTATTTATCTGGTCATCGGTGTGTGGGTATTCAGGGCGTTCACCGTTCGGACACCGAAGACATAAGAAATGCATGATGTATGATTTGCAGGTTGATAAAGCAATAGGAAAAACCGATTTTCATCAAAATCTCCCTAACAGTAGTCGGTCTTCAATCATCAGCGGAATACTACTTCGCTGTCTGTCTTCGAGCCTCCTCGTTGTCCAAACGCGAATCAGCCTTTCTCGGTTCACAACACACCAAAATTCCAAGACGAATGTTGAACAATTTTGGTCTGGATTTGCGACAGCGATTACGGATTGTTTGAATGACAGACTATGATCTAGAGGTGCTTGTGGATTGGACGAAGACTGGAGGTTACACGCACGTGGATTACAATGGGACAATATTTGAGTGGAATGACGAAGTAAGGATTCAGGTATGCATAACTGATGGAAGCATACGAGTCTGAAGATTGCAAGGGTAGACGCAAATGGAATGAGTCTATCGAGACTGAAAAGAGCTGCGGATTGTTTGGTCGGATAGGGGAATGGTGGAATCACCGCTGGTTTGGTCGTCATGTATTCAGACCACACTCGTTCAACATTCGACCTGGTACAGGTTCTGAACAGGAGAGCCTTTGAAGGTTGTAAAGGAAAACACAAATGGAAAAGGTTTCTCGAGATTTGTTTGGTTGGATTAGTGAGATAACGAATGAGTTCGTCAAATCCTTCGGTGTTTTCTAGTGAACTTCATCTGCAACAGCATTGATATGTCCGTCTTGCTGGTGAAACTGAACTCAGCGGCGTTCATTAAAATCCAATCCTCCGATTGCATAAATTCTCCCTCGAGATTTTGAGCATGAGTCTAGGCCATTGGAGGAGCTTTGGTACTTATTTTGATAGTGGATTACGGTTCTCATTGTTTTATATAGGTTCTGTATTGCCTGACATTGGCAGTGGAATGGTTTGTATCGGGATTGCCTGGGTAGGTCACTTGTAGACAACTGTTTCGCTTGATGGTAGTTGTTACCGGTGCGCAGCTTGCTATCAGATAACTTGGTTGATTTGATTACTGCGTGCTATCGATTGATTTTGTTTGACTTTTTCTGTTCCTCTTGTCGTGCACCTTGTGGTGCTTTAGCATATCGGAACTTCTCACCATCAGTAAGACAGGATGAGGAGAATGTCATTGGAATCGAATGGAACATGGAATGCGTTTTTCGTCACACTGCAGAGATTCCAGGTCAAGTAGTGGTTGTAGGGTTTTCGGTTGTACTTCTGTAGTTGCTCAGTGATTTGTTCGCCGGTGCTTCCTCGCTTAGCTTCTCAATTAGCGATCTGTTTTTCAAACCATTGAAGTGAACCACCGTCCAAACTCGCCAGTGCGCATTCTGTTGCCTAGTTTCCTTAAAAGATTACTGCTCACTAGTCTCTGCTTTCACAAATCCCTTTTTAGACACACACACACGCACACACTCATATTAGCATCAATGTGCTTCGAATCCTAGCTTGGGATGTAGAATGCCCATAGGGGTGGTGGAAATGAATTATGTTGTCTTTGACAGCATGTGTCCTCCTGTTTGTATTATGTATTATTGATTCCAATCATTCCCACTAATCAATGTTGTTGTATGCGTACCCTTCAATACCCATTTGGTCTCGCATGGTTATGGTACTCATCTCGCATAACCATAGACCACCACAAAACAGGTTAGTGTGTGTGTATGTGTGAGCTTATTCAGGACATGGAGAAATGCTCAGTGATTATGATGCACAAAAACACGCGATTTCCGTATACCGCCGCTGCATCGCTGTCTCTCTCACCTGCAATTGATTCACGGCACCAACTTTAGTGTTTTGTTGCACCTCATCTCTGAAACCGGATACTGGCTACTGCTTCATTCATTGCACTACAACGCTCTGTGTGTGTGTCCACTCTACAAAACCGTGCTGTTCCGGTACCATACCTCTCCATGCTTTCCGCTACCACGTGTACCCACTATAACAACACGTATATATGTTTGTGTGCACGTATATCCGCACTTTTGTCAATATCATCTGCCGCTCCCTCTTTTTAAATCGTCATATATATGTGGTCTCAGCTATTGGTCATCCACGAATTCGGTCACCGCAACTGTGCATTGCTCATCGTGCTCAGTTGTTATTTGTTTTCACATTCCCCACTCTTCTTGTTCCCTCACATTTTGACTGGCACCGCATTCGAAATCTACTAAATCAAGTCTCATTGTGTGTACTATCATTCTTGTTTTTGTTGTTGTTGTTAAACAGCAGCTTCATCCCAACCACTGACCCTTTTGAATTAGGCGTTTTACCCCCTAGCCGCAAACACTCAGACCAAGTATGCACAGGGTGGGTACCCTCAGATTGAAGAATCTTTTTGAGTAAGGCCTTTTTTCAATGACGAGTCTTTACTTCATCCTGGAAATACTGGTACGCTCACATCGTATCCGGTCCAACGTATCCAGCTTTGATTTTTTCCTTTCAGAGGCTTTTCTCCCAGATAGTCACTCCTGTGTGTGTGGGGAGGGGTCTGTGATCAAACAGATCAGTTGGATCCCACCGTCACAGATTAAGCACCTCTTCCAAACCGTTTAGTTCCATCCAAGTGTCATTTATAAAATTTTCACTGTGTTTTATGGAATGATCTGTGTTAGTTTTATATAAAACTTAAATCAATCAAAGTGTATCATCTTTCTGAGCATGATACTATGTTTCAATATTACAACTAAACTCTTCAATGATATTATTGCCTTCCGATCCCAGAATAACCACGACTTAACTTTTCCCTCCTGTTCACACACCTTTCCGCTTGCACTTTCTTGCTGCCGCTTCGATTAATTTCATGGCAATAGAAACTGCATTATGATCACTTATTAGAGATATTTACAGACCTTCTGGTGGACTATAATGGTTGTTTTTCGAAAAAAAGAGCATATAAGAGTATTATGAAAGAGAAAAACCCATAGTTTGTGCAAATTTCTACTTATCTTCTTCGGTCAAATTTATTCTCCCTCCGTGCATTTCATGCGTTGAAGACTAAATGTGATTATTTCGTGGCTCGAATCTATACATAAGGTAAACTACGGATGTCTTTTTGTTTTGGTCGAATGAGGTTATGCTTGTGTAAGCGGAGGTTTGGTCATTCTGACACGTTCAACGGCCCCAGTCTTTGGTTTACTGCGCTACTCTCTTCAACCGGATCCAAATAACTGACCGATGTCTCTAATAAATATTCCCCAGTTTCGGGCACACATCATGAGCTACTTGTCTGATTGAAAGAAAAAACAATTACATAATTTATCGTGCGTTGTTTACTAGTTTTTCCGCGGACTTCAGTTCACACATTTGTCTCTCTTGCATACAGTGGATTAGTTCTCGCTCCACCATCCGACCGACTGCATGTTCTTAATGAAAGAGTTAGACGGGGAAGCGTGGAGACTACGACGGTTATGATGTTCACATAGATCAAAACACATCGCTTTTTACCTTTGTTAACGAGGCTTACTCACTTCGTAAATGTCGTGACACGATCCTTGTTTGGTATTCATTTCACTCCTAAATTGGCAATGCTATGAGTGAATTTTCACACCGCATCGGGGTGTTTAGTCATTCCAGCTTATTTGGCCTCCTCGATTTGGTGACGGAGTGTTCGGTGTCGTATCACGGTCCTGATTAATTAGCAACCCCACCCACATATTGTTTTTTTTATTAAACACAGCTCGTTTAGTTGAACCTTCGCTCGGTATATGACCTAGTCTGTGCTAACGAGGCGTTTGCAAACTAATCGGTGGGACGGCAAACAAACCACCACCACCATCGTGATCTGTGACCAGAGCCATACCGACATTTAGTCATCTCACTATCCGGTTGTTTTCATCACTGTTAAAACACAGTTTGCGACTGGGAACAAACTAAATTGAGTTGAAAACGATTAAATTTATTGGGTGCCAGCATAAATAACAATGCTTTGTGTCGTCCCCTTTCATCAATTTTCTGCCTGGGGACGTTTCGATGCTTCTGATGAGATCAACCACTATCGTTTCATTCATTTATGTTCAATTTAATATTTAACTAAATGTCAGACTCAGAAACCATACGGTTTCACCTTGCGAGCAACATCTGTTGAGCTTGTCGGTATCTCAGTCATATATATATATATAATGACCATAATAGGGGGCAGGTGGATTGGGATACAGAGCAAAGTGGAGAGAGGGTGAAACAGCTAAACACGTGGAAATGGTAGATAGCTGGGATAACAAATTTTTTTGTTTCACCGTATAGCGTACCGTCAGTCAATTCTGTCCTTTATTCGCCGGCTGTTCACAATGATTCGTTTCATAATGAATGTATTAGTATTAGAACCGAAAATTGCTATAAGTCTTCTTTATACAAAATCTGTGTCTTCTGAAAGGCCGTGAAAACGTTGTTTCATCGTCAGGAATCATCACTACTCTCTGGGATTCGAATTCGGTCACATGCCCACATAAGAAGCAGGCAGCACAACATGACATAGCACTTAAGAGCACTTGATGTCCATAAACAATGATCTGGTTAATTGGAAAATACGGCCGGAAATAAGGTTGATGAAAATGTGTTTCTCCTTCAATCCTATTCAGAATAAGAATATAGTCTGAACTTCGAAGGTTAGAAGAACAAAAACGAGAAATAGCGTTTATTCACTCGCAATTTCCGACTGTTGATTTTATGTGATGGCGGTGTCTGTGGCAGACATTTTCTGCACATAATTGATACTCTGAATGCATGGTTTAAAGCGTAAAGCTTTTGTGACACAGACTACCGAAAGATGTTGAAGCACTGTGTCTAAACTGTCAGTTGTCATTAATCCAAGCAGAACTCGGGAGTATGAGAGAGAGAGTGAACATCCGTATCGATGCGTCTTAAACTCGTTCATTTGTTTCACCACGCGATTCCTCTAGGTGACGAGCGTAAGCAGTGCGGAGTATTCTCCCATCAAACGCATCCTGTGACTGAGGCGAGACGTGATTTCAGTTTGAGTAGGGCAAGTTGTGTACACAGAGAAAGTCTGGTTCACGATTGCCCAAAAGCACGTCGAAATTGTATGCCCACACGCATAGTTGGACTTGTTTTGACAGCCATACTTGGGTTAGCAAAGTATTGAAAATTGGTTTTCGTGGCTCGCGTAAACTGAATTCCATTTCGCTTGTTCGCCCCGAGCTTGGCAATTTGCTTGCAAACGTTTCATCACCAGCCGTGGTGACATCATCAGTGTTTGTGAAGTGGCAGTGTTCCACTCGTACTCGTTCATGTGTGTTTTTCTCCACCGACTATTTTTGTCCCTTGATTTTGGGTTACTCACGGAGGGAAAATCTGTGTTCTTTCTTGAAAGAGAATCGACAAAATGCTTTGAGGTATGAAACTTAATACCACCGCTGCTTGTTGTGTTGAACAGATCGCAAGATTTGACTCGTTTATGAAAGTCTTCTAATCATGCACGGTCAAAGTGTCATTCACAAGTGAAAGTACTTGAGAGTGCTGCACAGCATCTTAGTCATTGCTAGGAATCGTCAGTGGTAAATTTGATAAAATCCAGTACTTTTAACAACAGAAGGGAATCAGTAGCCTCGTTATGTAATGTTGTTTTGTAACTAGTTGCCAGGATGATTGAAATGATTATTTCGTTCGATTTACAAGCCCTCTTTTCCGGTTTCGAATCCGAGTCGATTCAGTGAATATGAACTATTTCTTCTGAAAATACCTCGCTTTTTTCGATTGAGATGTTCATAATAGAGGATCCATAAGTGAATCTCACGATTTCTTTACAATTAACTGCCCAAACAAAGTCTTTTACAACTGTTTCAGATATTCACCTTCGACCCTTTACAACCCAATTAACCTTTTGTTTTACGCTATTTCTGTATGATCAACGTATCATTTGGTTATTTGGATTTTTGTCCTATCAAACAGCAGCATGGTGAATTTCGACGTGTACAGAGCAAATGAATTGTGAAGTGAAAAATTAGGAAGTATTGGATAATTGTTTCGGCGTGATTGTGTTTCACCAGCAGTTTGGATCCATCGATCCAACTGGGGACCAAACCCGGGGCTTCACAGGTGGAACACAAGCAACCTACCCACTGGATCGCCGGTCATCGTTTTTATTTTGCCCCTGCACGTTAACACACCATCCATCTTTACGAGCTTAACGCATTCATCACACCTCGCGCGTCTCAGCTCTTGCCCTCAGGGTCCTGATTTGGTCGGAAACATTCCAACCTGATTATATGTCACCTGAAGTATGCTTACTTTCTACCTGTGAAGTCCCGGGGTTCGATTCCCAGTTGGGTCAATGGGTTCGCATGACTGACAAAATTCAACCATTTCGAAACATCTGTTCAGTGCACGCTTCATTAGCTCCACGCATCGAAGTTCACTATATGTTCAAAGCAAATCCTCTAATACTGTCAGGAAACATCAATCAATGGAACAAAATTATTCCACATTGAGGGATCACCAAAGTTCATCTTCGCTTCCCCTATGACCTGATTCTCGGCAAGTTACTGTCGCTTCAATTTGATCTATGGGCTCATTACGATACACAAACACAACAAGTTCAGTTAGTTTCGGTGCCTAAGTGTCCATATATCAGTCCGTGTGTGCCTGTGATAGCATCGGATTTCCCAGGAGGACAGTAAGCTAACAGTGAACAGTGAGCTTTGAAAATGTTCTGTGTCCTACTGCTACTACTACTACTACTACTACTACTACTACTACTACTACTACTACTACTACTACTACT
>UZAN01049015.1:2471-17275 GCA_900618425.1 Echinostoma caproni | reverse complement strand
TTGGCCAATCTGATAGAGCGTGCGGACATTGAACGCGGCCAAGTAAAAAGGGGGTTTAGCTTTAAAAACCCTATAGCTTCTGAATCTCTGGTCTTGATGGTAAAACGCTGAGTGATATTCGATGAGTGGCGTAAACAGGAGGCATCTAGGATTAATCGAGGTGGAGAAGAAGAACTAGTCAGAAAGGAATGGTCGTTTTCCAAATGGGTGCCTAAGACTTTAGGGCACGGCATACTTCGCGGTAGCCCACATCGACGAAGGGGTTTTTCTTTGGGAACCCTAACCGGAGCCTTTGACTCAAGAGTCTGACCCACAAGGCAGTGAGGCGTAAATCCAACCCGGGAGCGTGAACGAAGCACCCGTGTGGGAGCTTCTAGAGGCTTGTCACGCAAGGCCTTTGAATTTCGATTAATTGTGCTGTTCGCTGGTGCGTTGATTATCGGTCCGCTTTTCGGGATCAGCCGTTAGCCTCATGCAGCCAATGAGACAAGCGGAACGTCGACAGGACAGCACCTTATTGGCTGGGGCTGCCCACCTTGGGCGGGTGGGTAGCTGTCCAATGAAGTGCGAAGACTTCTCTCACCTTCGAGAGGAAGCCCCAGGTACCTCGCTCCTACGTCCATCTAGCAGGGGTTTTTCGACCGGTAAACTGCCCCTCACCGTGTTTATTTGCCGGAGTGACGTCTCCAGGGGCGGGTGTGGATAGAGGAAGGAAACCAGGAGGTGCCCAAGCGGCTGGTCTTGTGAGACTGGTCTTCGTCTGGCCTCTACCCGTTGACCTTTCAGGCGTGATTGGATCTACGGCTGTGAGAAGCGATCCTGTGTAGCTCGCAGGGTCACTGAGGCGCACAAGCCATCACACCACGTCAAGGTGCAGTCTCGTCGTGATGGGGGTGGAACAAAACTGAGGGCTGTCAAACTAAGACCTGGCATGAGGGTGTGAAAACTGTAACCTGGAAACTCGATCATATAGGTCGCGTTAGGCTCTTAGAATCTGAATCGCAGGATCGTGTTTAGAGAAACAGTGATATGGCTGAACCTGGTAAACGATGTTGTGCATCTTATCAATTCTTTTGCAACCTTAGTCTACTGAACTTACCCATTTTCTCTTCGACTCTACTTCAACTTTTCTATCTTTTCCTACTGCTTCATCCAAATGGGCAGCCACCAAAACGCTGCACGAAAGTTCAATATTTGTACAAACTGAACTGAGCCCTGTTCGCTGTTTGCACCGCTATGCTATTCAGTGGGTGTATAATGCATGTTTCACTTGGCTCATAGATGCGCTGTCCATCGTTGCAGATCTGTCCCAACCTACAGATTCTCTGCTCTTCTCTCTCTGTCTTATCTGAGTCACAGTTTTGCCGAAAATATTAGCTGCTTTTATTAAACGTTAGTAATCAGCCGGTTATTGTCTGTCTTGAAACAACCATTCATGTGATTTCGTATTGGTTTGTCGGTGCTCTACACAAGCCTATGGGCAAATATGTATTTTATGGCTTTTACTAGGTCACACACAGCTACCGGTGTGTACAGCAGCCTTAATCAAATTTCATTGTCACCATCTTCAGGTTTGATTAATGTGTACTTTTCCTCGCAACCTACACGTGGCAATGCTGTACTATCATCGGGGTTTATGCACAATGGCTTGTTAGCGCTTGCTTCATCTCCGTATGCAATTCTCTTATGATCATAACCTAATCATCATTCGAAAAGGGCTGTTGTTATTTTGGAATTCTTCGCAGACTTCCTTAAATTCCCGATTACTGTTTCAGATGAGACAGTTGATAATTCACTGGTTTTCATTATCGTCTGTCAGTCGAATGGTTATTAGAACGAATATTTTTCAAATGGGATGTATAAATGGTAGTCGCAAATGCTGTTCCTGCAGCTTTTGTAACAATATGCATGTCGATTCCGGAGGAGGCTTATATTAATGCCCAAGTATCTTGTTACCCTTGGACATGGATACGGACAAACTATAATTTGTGGAATATAATTACAACGCTTAAGTCCTTTTTTATTTTGCTTTCTGGTTTGGATGCATGTGTGTTTAAAATCCATTCATATAAATGACCAATAACTTTATTTTTCAAGAGTGCCGCTGGTTTCATGGATCTTTTATGTGCATTAAGATTACCTCGATGTGATTTACTGATGCGGTCATACTTGCTTTCGTTGGTCACGTGACGTTATCGGAAACCCATATGTTACGCAGTTCGTCATGCAATCAGCTACACCATGTTCTGCATGGACAACCGCGCAGAATTTATAAGTGAAGCTGTTCTTTCCTTACTATCCAGATTTGGATTTTTTCTCCTTGACTTTTCGGTGATTCACCAGTCTGTCATAATTCACTAATTCATTCTGCGATTCACAAGTTTTTTTCTTTAAGGTGCACTTTTTCCTTACGATGGTGGGCTGAATAATACATCATGATTGCATTACGCACGTGGTTTCCAGTTAACGCAAGACCTTCATTCTGACTGCACTGTTCATCCACGTCCTGATGATTAGTTGTAACACTGTCGGGCTTACTTGGTTACGGCATGCTTGTTGTTGGGCTGCGTACTTTAATATTAATTTAGTATCATTTATTATCGCCCGCAACAACTAAATATATTTGGGTGTAACGTAGGCTTGGAGATAAGTAGGCCCGATGAATGAAATCGCGATTAAGCTTGGAAATGTAATAATAATAGGCGTCGCCAATGCGCATCTCGTTATCAAGGAATAATGTGGACATAGGATGACCATCAGACCAACACTACAGGTTTGTCGAATTTTCCATATGTTTCCGATGTGAAATTATCAACCAAAAACTTATAGAGTTTCTGGCCTATCCAATCATGCCAAAAGAATTTCAAATCCTTTGATTGTTGTGAACCTGACGTGCGTTGATGTGTAGTTTGCAAAATTCATACGCGGTTGCATCAACTTTATTTGTGGATCTCCTGAATACCACTCCTCACTTTCGCGATGTTTCTCGCCTCTAATCTGTCCATCAGTCTGTCTGTATTTATGTGTGTTATTGTCGATTGCTCTGCACACCCTCAGTCCAGCTAGATGCACGCAGTTCATATCAACGTTTATTTGTCATGTTTACGACAGACACCAATGCGTATACCGGCGGTAACCGCCACCCAAATCAAGAACGATGAACGCGCTCACTTGTATGCCTCTGTGTGTGTGTGTGACTCTGACCAGTTACCACTGGATGTTTGCTTTTTCTCCCTCATCCACCTACTTAGATATATGCGTGAATACGTCGTTGCTGATCAATATGTGATTTTTTCTCTTCATCCCTTTGTCTAATCAGTCCAAATGGTGCATGGTCGATAGTATACCGCCTCTATTTCATTCTAATATACACGTTTATGTACGTGCTGTTGCACCCGTCTGGTTTCATCGGCTTGTTACCACCAAACTAGTTCCACTCCCAGTTGTATGTTTTTAACAAGTTTGTTGTTTGTTTTTTCTCCCACAGTCCGCACAGCTCCATGTTTTGTGATCGTCTTCTGATGCCGTGTTAATTTAGGCAACTTATTTTTCATACTATTGTGCTTTGCATTCGCTTGGGTTCAAACCGCGTATCAAACAAATCATGTTACAAGAACTTGGATGACAGAAATCAATCTATCACTGGAGCGTGAGCGTGATTCTGCCTGGTTGCAGTCAGATCAAGTGATCATCTCAGGGTTTTACGACCAGAGTTAGTTCGGTTAGCCAAACGTCGATCTGCAAACCACCAAGATGGTATATGAAACCACAGGTTATTTCGAGGTTCTATTCCATACGTCACATCTGACATTCGGGAGAGAATCTGAAAAGTCGACTTGTTGGAGGAAATTTAACACTTGTGACCGGGTCCATGGAGCAAATGAAAATAGAAAAGAGCAAGCTCGGAAAAGCGAAATCCGTGATACTAACGCTAAAGTAGGATCGGGTAAAGAGCGAGAGACTAAAACTGCTCTGTCCGGAAAAGGTTGAGAAGTTTCCCTTGACGTATCCTGTACAGTTCCCTTAATACAAGGATTCTAAGGCATGGAAAGCGAAAACTGAATCCCGAGTAGAACCATGGACAACACGAATCGAAGCTAATAATAGTAGAAATGCAGTTTAGGCTTGTGCGGGCATATGACGCTTGTGGGATTTGAATACNCGACTCGATTTTCAGTAACCCGAGCAGCGCTGCCACTCACTTCTGTGACAGACAATCGATCGTAAGTGATGGTGATGGAAGAAGCACACCAAGAGTTATCAGATAATGAGCTATTGGTTCACAATATTTTCTGAACCACAATCATATCAACTGGAGTTCAACTCTTCCAATCTATTGTTCATTCCTTGGCCGTCCGCAGCAGCATGATTTTTAGATATAATGAGTTAAGGGAATGTTCGCACATAGTTCACCTTACACTCGTACTGAACTCAAGAGCTAGTTTAAGTTTTTCACTGGCAACCTACTACATCAGCCATCTAAATGAACCACTCTCCATGCGTTTATCCGCAGAATGATGTCACCACAGTCCGGTGTGTTTTCCTTGTTGAGAACTGCAAATTCACTCACTGTTGAACTTTCCAGTTTCAAACACTTGGTTGCGATAGTCCAGAGTTGTGGGTCGTCTGCTCACTGTCCAAACATCACTTTCGGCCTCCTATTTCCCCTGTTTTTGTTTAACAGTCATCATTCAGCTGCGGTTCCTTTTCTTGAATATCAGTCGCACCGATGTTGCATGTCAGATAAACGGCACTACAAATATTATTCAGCAATTTTAATCGTCTATTAGCGCTAGGTTTCAATTTCGCGTTTGTCACAGTTACTGTTGCATCACATTTCTATTGATGTGGATACCAATTTTACCTCATACTATTTAGATAGCATTGTTTCCTGGTCGTTGTTTTACGGTCGGAAATATCTGTTTATTTTGCGGTTTCGCTCTCATTGTTTGCCTCACAGCCCGGTGACTTGACAGTGACCATCAATGCAGGAAGCAAGACACGAAACTTCAAGGTCCATGTGGAGCGCGACCAATATCATATTGGTCAGAAGGTTTTTGCCAGTATCGATGATCTTATCGAGCACTACCGAAGTCATCCAATTTTCAAAAATGATCAAGAAAAGCACTATCTCACTCGACCGTTTGTACATCCAGGCGATGCAATCGCAGCTCGCGAACCAACTTCCAAGCTAACTTCATACGCATCCCCAGGCGGTGTGATGTGTCATCCGGTTGGTGGAATGCAACCGCGGTATCCATGATCGTCGGTCACCAATTTACCTGAATCTTTTTTAAAAAATCTCGCTCTAAACCTCTCGCGTTCATACTCCAAGTCACAGTATCAAGTAAGTCTGGGGCATCTCAGCTAAACTCGGTCGATCTAATCCTATCGATTCAGCCTTGGACCATCAATTTTTGTCTTGAGCGTGCTGAACCTGATCGGCGCCACCTTCATCTTTTCATTCTTTCTTTCTTCAATTCTTCTCATATTCCGTGGTGCAAATTGCTCGCTTTCATTTGGATAATGCAGGCGCTTCCCTCTCAATTGCAAATAGAAATAACAGTCAACTCCACAAACCTCCTGCCCTGTCTTCATTGTCTTCCCGCGCCACACCAAGCAGGTCCTCAACATTACACATCCCCGGTGGTGTTCTCTGGCCGGTGTCTTCTGGCGAAATTTCGGTTCTCAATCTAGTTTCGCTGTGGCCAAAAAACGAGTGGTTTATATTGACCTTTTATTGGCTCTGACGTCGGTTCCCTTCTCGTCCGCCGTAATTATTATTCATACCGATACCAATAACATCGCTGTCCCACCCCACGCACACTGCCCCCGCTCTTGCCGTTCTGTCCCCCTGATAGTCCTCTGACGTGCAATTCTGACGGCGTTTTCTCACATCACTTCAGTGTATCAGCAAACCACTCGTGTATTTCCCTTCTTCATCTATCTGACTCGCTTTACGCTGCCGTCTTTTTGTTTTGTCGTGCCTTTCGTGTTCAGCCACCGCCATCACTACTTGACCTCCNTGTGTCCTTTCGCTACCAACAACCGATGGTCCTGCTACAGCACTCTTTGCACTTGCCCACGGTCACTGTACAAACGTACATCTCGCCCATTAATCTTCTTAGCTCGAATACATACCCTGTCAATCCAGTCCAAACTTGAGATAGCATATCTAGCTGTCGTTTCTGTATCAGGCTCGCGAGAACACCATCCCCTGTCCTATATGCGTCAAAACACTGACTACTTTCACATCTTGCAACTGGCATGCGTTTTCACCTTGCCCACTGTATCCATCTCATCCCACCGCTCCACTTTTACCTGCTCACATTCGCTTCTGTTTTCTGATTTTTCAAAAGGAAGAGAAATTTGCCCGTACCTCTACTTTCTCTCCTTGGTTCAATTTTCTTCTGTTCTGGCGAGTGATCGCTAGATCCGTGAATCGTCGCGTTCTGTTTGTCCGCTTTCTTCGAATTTCTTTCGTTCTTTGCGTGTGCAACGTTCTGGCCTTTCATAGTCCGTCCGAACACGCCTGTTTCCCAGATCGTCGTTTCGCCAAATAACTCAGCAATCGCATCTCACTTTTTGCTCTCCGTTCGCATTCATCTTCTAATTCGCCCTTCGTGATCCAACGTGAAACTATTTCCCCCTTTATCGACAATGTGGTTCAATATTCTTTTTTTCGCGCGTGCAGCCGTCAACGCAGTTGTTTCTCTGACTTTGCTCTCTGTCACTTCTCGTCCCTTTTTGGTTACCATGTCAACTAGTCCACTTGCCTCTCCATCGGAGGTGTATACGTCACAACCCGAACCGAATGAATCGCGTTCTATCTCCAATTATGAAACAAGCTAACCCGATGTTGCCTGAGCTGACAATGATGTATAATGAATCTAATGTTACACTAGGGCAAAAACCGCAAATTCGCATTCGACTATTCTGTTCTGGGCGTACTTTGTCGTTGTGATCCTTAAACTAAGCCAAACTTTATAGGTTCGATTTGATTGTTCGTACGGTATAGTGATGGTTGTGTTGTGTGCGCACGATCGCAGTCTTGATCCATTGTTCAAACTCGGGTTTAGCTTTGTAGTACTCGAGGAAAACCACTAAAGGCGGTGTTCTGACGAAGCTTCAATCGCACGACTATCGAGCAAACTGTTTTTCAACCAAAGTGAAGATGAAGTACGCTACGTATTGCAGAAAACTGAAGAGTCATACTGTGGGTTAAACAGTGGGGTTCCAGCAAGAAATAGAACATGCCTAACGTAGGTAACTGAGGTCGCTACGCCTAATAGTCCCTCTTCAGTATTGTGTTTCACGATTGTCCAAGTCGCCGCATTCCCAGACCTAGAGGCGCATAAACATTAGCTACGAAAGTATCACTTTAACTGTGCTTGTCGACAGAGATCATTGGAAATTTGCTTTCTTGTTAGGACTCAGCTCCAGTGCTCAATAAGAACTAGAATTCCACCTATGAGATACCCAGCCAAAACGTAACAATTTGAACGCACGCCTGCATGGATTGATTAGTGTTTATGATTCTACGCTTATGCATATGCACCAGGATCTGGAATTGTGTGTGCAAACGTATGTCCATAAATATTGTTAACACGAAGTAGTGCGTCATTTTAGGGGCTGGACACCCACTGCCAGAAAAGTTGATACACGTTTATACGCAATGGAAAGATTTATGATGACCGACAAAGAGCACTGGACAGCTGTTTCGTGCTGTTTGGGTTTCGCCTGCAATGCAAGACAATCAGCAGTGCGTGGTACCTGTGAACAATCGAATGGGTCACTCCAGATTTACTAATTATATTGCTTTATTTCTCGGTTGCTGATCAGCTGTTTCGCGTGAAAACGAATTGGATGTCATATGTCGAAGTATCGATTAGAAGGGTGAGCAACGTGTTAAGGCTATCGTACACATCAGTAATGTAAGCACCGTGATGGTTTGGCTGACGAAGTACGTTTTCAAAGATCGTAAATGTTGCAGTAGAGACGCCTTTAGTTCAAACTATTCTAGCAACGCGGTTGAAAGCTGTAAGTAGATCTAATTAGGCGTTACTGAGTTCAACCAGGGGGAGTGTGCCGGTGCACTTTATTTGATCTGATAGAAGTACGATTATATATATATAGGAATTGAGGGGTTGGCTTCGAAAGGCGCGGAGTTGCTAGTCTCGTGAATGTATGCCTAAAATAACACCTTGAATGAGAGGGAATGTAACTGTTTTGACTTTAGAAACTGATCAGAAAGAACGATTTTGTGGCATTCATGCCAGAAAAATTGTCGGGTAAAAATCTTTTTAAAATCCCCGACACAAAAATGTCTAACTAGACAGCTGTCTGGCTATTTTGTCTTCAAAATAACGGAATACTTCTGGTTCAATACATTTAGAAGAAAATCTATTAGGAATCCTGTTGTAATTACCGTAATGTGGAACAGATACTAATTACGGGAACCACATATAAGCAAGGGCAATGCTGGCTGATTCCATGGGGCAGCAGCATGATGTTATCCTGACGTCTTCCAAATGACTTTTATCTTCGCCAAGTTCAACAACAAAACCAAAACAAATGCCCGATAAGAGTGATTTAAAGATCTTGAAGTATTAGGCAGGTGTGGGGCTAAACCCATTGGCCCCGGGTCTTGGTAGTCTCCAGTATTTGTTGCAGCCCCGCATCCCTCTTCACTGGGTTCGATCGAGGATCCACTGCTGCGGTCGTTGAGTAATTAAGGTGTATCCAAGACGAAGAAGGTTCAATACATCTCGCACCGGACGCTGCATGACCCGGGCTTATCCAGTATAGAGACAGACCTGTGTTGTGGACTGATCTTGTGACTTCAAATTTTTATTATGGGTAAACGACAAAGCTGATGCTTTCTGGATATCCGTCCCAGAAGGAACCAAGGTTTGGGATTACAGAAGCTCTGTACTCTGGTACTTCCGAAATAGTGCAGTGAGTTTTGCTAGCTTAGGCTATTATTTTAGTAATGGCAGTAAAATTCCAGAAGTAGATCTTATCAGAGTAAAACAAGCGTGTGATACAGAGCTTATCGTGGGGAATTGTGTCGGTACGGTCTTTTGGAGCTTATTTTAAGCACGGTAATAGTTGAAGCAAAACAATTCTGGAAATGTCTAAGTTGCAATATCTAATGAAGAAACTTTTCCTGGAAGATCACTGTCACCGAATCATAGCGATATATGATGAATCTCGACGGTACACTTGATTGTGCCCGGTGGAGGAGAAGGGTCGTTATGTTCGAAGGAAACGAATAACGGTGGAATAGCTTTTGTAATAATTCTACTTGATCAAGGGTCAGGTCAGGTTGCACAGGCCGGTAAAGGCTTTCGCCAACCGAGCGTCCAGAAATTACTCACAAAAGCTGCAAGGTGTGATTTTGGTTACTTACTGGATATGTAGTTGAAAGTTCGGCTCATTGCTGGTATCAGCAATACCATTCTGCAAAATGGACTTCTGAAACTGTTGCCTCCCACGTTCAAAGATGCACGGATCCATTGTGAACAATATCAGGACATTCGCGCCGCTACTTCATCTATGCCATCGACCGTTGAATCTACGGCCATGTTTAATTCAGTCAAAACCAAATCCACAAAATGTCATGCTTCAGTCGAACATTTCAAACCATTATCTCACTCGAATAATATGACATGTTCGGAGAAGTCTTATGTCAGTGCCCCTGGCGTTAAACGTCATTGTAGATACACAAGTCGATTTTGGTACGCATCGTGTTACAAGTGTAGCAAAACTGGTCATATTCAGTCTGAGTAGCAGTACCCAAACTGGTCGACTACCTTAATCCAATGACTCAGAAGTGAGTAAGAGAGGTAATTTATTTTCGTCTTTATCTTTGGCAATAACCTCCCATTCTGGTCATACTCGTAAATAGCTTTTCAGTTCCTCTGGTAACTGACTTCATTTCATTTCGGGCACTGGTAGCGTGGAGTTGTAAAATGTTGGTCAGCATTAAAAATTGTTTGCTCCTTGTGCTAAACTTCAGCGGCCACTGTCACCATGAATGGTGTAACAAATCACAATTGAGTGACACGTAGCCAAGGTCGGTACCAATCCCAAAAAACCCGATTTACTGATTGTAGTGTTCTACGGTACTAAAATAAAAAATCGCTACAAAGCAAACCTCAAATATGTAGCCAAAAGCACTCAAACGATCGAGAACCAAATAGGAGGTCCAGTGAGAGCCAACAAGTCGTTCAAGTACTCCATCCACACCAAATTGAAGCGTGATGGGCATTGAGTTTGTAGCAATAGTATTTTGACTTTTTGCCGCTATTCTCCTGATCCATGTAAAGGTTCTATTTCGATTTAATGTCCTCTTTTACGAAATCGCATACGATCTCCAATATGGCGCCATTTCCGATGAGTCGTATTATGCACTTTGCTTTCCGTACACCTTGATACTGCAGGTCACATAAAACTCTCAACGCTCGTTATCGACTTCATTCTCAATCGGGTCTAACTTTAGTAAACAACGCGATAAGTGTAGTGATTGCTCATGAACTATGAACTCTTTTGTTTTATTGAACACGATATCCTTGTAAATTCCGAATTTCTGCTTAGTATAGTTCGACTCCGTATCTGAGTGCTGAGTTCTGATTTCATTTCGAAAGCTAGTTCTCGGTCGGTCAGTCAGTCAGTTTGCACAGTACAGGAGATGGCCAGGGTCAACCAAGCTTCCAGAGTTCCTCCGGTAGTAGTGTTGGCCCCTATCATTACAAGTGTTCTATATTGTAGTCCTACACGCCTTCTTCTCATCCTAGTCGTCTTGTTTTGGATCAGCGCACGGTTTGAAAATTGGACGTGGTTTGTTCTGTAGCAAAGTTTGTGTATTAACTCCTTGCTTTAGCATAGATGTAGACTTATCGTAGTTCTCCAGTAGCTTTTTTACTTTATTGGAAGCAGTGAGTGCAAGAGGAACGTAAACCGCGAAAGAATATGCTGTGACATTTGTGCATAATGGTTTCACCGGTGCTACAGCGAGCTTTCACCAGAAGCATTCGAACTGTACATACGCCCTAGGGTTCTGAAGTGGGTTTGTCTGTTGTGCACTGAGCTACTGGCTAGCCGAAGCAAAGAGAAGCGGGCATTAGAGAAAGAGGACCCATTCACGTGAATAAGTCCAGGGCTACCACAAATCTGAACGCCACTGTAATTGATTGCTTTGCACAGGGCACTGTCGTAGAGCACACACCTGAAGGCGCTAAAGCCACCGAGCCCGCTCAGCAGACGGACGTTACCCTGGCTGGTAAAAAGCAGACTAAGCGCAAGAAAAAATCACAAGTGAAGGGGTTTCTTAAACCGAAGTAATCGGAGCACCGAGAGGAGACACCCCAAAAGAGTTGGACTAAAGAGTCTTAGTCATAGAATTGAACAGCAGGAAATAGGGCTGCAAAGGTTAAGAGAAGACAACACAATACTCCAGAGAGCTATTGCGAACCTCGCCACCAAAACTGAACTCGCACTGGGTAGAAACCGAAATCTCGTTATCCACGGAATCCCCGAGCCAGTTATGCAACAGAAGAAACACAGGGAGTACCATGTAAGGAGACGTATCAATGCCCTTCAACGAACGGTGAAAATTCTTGAGCATGTGTTGATTAAGCGAATCCTAAGACTAGAAAAGTGGAAAGAAGAAACCGGGAGGAGCCACAGGCCACGATCTACCTTGGTAGAATTTGGGAATCCAAGACATCGGGAACATCTGCTATCTTCGTCAGAAACTATGAAGGCAAAGACGGGCGGGACGATCAAAATTGAACCCGATGAGAGGGTTAAAAAGCATGGCCCCTATCAGGAAGTGAAGCTAGCTCATAAGCCAGAAAACCATTTCGTATAGCCCAGGTGGCTACCATCAACGGTAAAACCCAAACAAGAAGTCTTCAGCTCAGGGGTACAGTTTCGGCACGAGCAGGGACACCATACCGGACCTTTGCGGGTGCAGTGCAAACAGGAGTAGAAGAGTCTTAGGGCCACAGCACCCTGACAAAGGAACGAGCCATTAGGAGACCTAAAAGCAGGCCAACTCTGAGTGCAGAAAACGAGGTCAGACCTCCGGCGTAGGGTCCGGGGTCTGCATATCCACGAAATGCCCGTGTGGAGGGAGGGGAGGAAGGCTCCGTGTTGCGTACACCTACGCGTGCAGTGTAGAAAACAAGTGGCCTGAATCAAGAACAGAAGCGAGCCACGCGAATAAAATAGTGGTCACCGAAACTTGGCTCCGCTAAGATGTAGTAATTGACCAACCACATGACTTCTGTGCATACCGAGGAGACCGAGAAGGTAGGAGACAGGAAGAAGGGTCACTAATAATAGTGGTCGCACATTACGGCCAAGCGCTGGAGGAGACACTGACCACGCCCAATCTACAAGTGGTCAGCTGCAAGCTAAGGATAAGCGGCACTTCTCTCCTTGTGCTGGTGGTCTATCGCAGTCCTCAAGCAACGATACAAGATGATGAAGAGCTGTTAACCTTACTTTGCAGACTGACAACCCAAGCGGGCAAAATACTGTTCATTGGGGATTTCAATGCTCCTCAGATCCACTCGGAGGACGAGAGTGCTCCGTAGGGATCGTTTGGCCAAGCCTTATTGAATGTCCTCCACGACAAGGCTTTGGTGCAACACGTGGACTAAAATACTAGATGGCGCACGGGGCACAGTCCAGCCCTACTTGATCTAGTGATCATCAAGGGCACTCACGATGTGCAGCGCCTGTTAATAGCAGCGCCACTTGGTTAAAGTGACCATGCCATGATCCACTTTACACTCACCGTACAGGGGCAGCCTCCCTCCAACAAGGTACGCAGGGATTATGGTAGAATGAATTTAATCGAACTAATAGCCCAGGTGGAACAGGTGGTCTGGCCCTGTGATGCGAACCAAGGAGTAGAACAGTGCTAGGAGAAAATCAAAGAAAACCTCATGACCCTAAATAATACTCATAACACTCATAATAATAATATTAACGGTATATTTCGCGAAGCCCGCGAAGTATGCTAGTGCGCATGATCAAAATGTAAAACAATATGAAACGTGATCAGTGTGGACCAAAAAGTAATAGTACAAAGAGTATAGGAACGTAGTTTTGAAACAGTTACGTAGATTATCGTAAATGTGTCTTGCGTTGAAAACAAAACACAAAAGCGGACAAGGTCATAGAATGGAGTATTGGGGGGGGGGTGATCTGTTGTGTATTGCTAGTCATGGTGAACATATGTCTTATGACAAATAATGGCAAGACAGAAAATTGGGAGTTGGAATATCCGCTCGGGAGAAAATGCGCGGAAACGAGTTCAAAGAACAGAAAAAGAATAGCGACGAAGAAAGATTCATAATTTCAGAGGCAGAGCTGCAATCGAGCTGAAGGAGAGCACAGTAATTCAAGAAGAGTCGACAGNGCGGACGCATGTAGTCTAAACGGTGGATACAACCACGCCCAACAACCATTGCCGGAGCCGAATTGTCCATTGTGGGTGTAGACCCCGCTCCCATACATCCCATCGGCTCCCATCCGCTCAATAAAGAAGAAGGGTAAACCACCATGGTGAAAAGCTAAGGCCAGGAGGCACAGGCGATAAAGAAGAAAGCTTGGGGCTTATTATAGCTACGGGTGGACACCGTAGGTACTGTGAATATAGAGTGGCCCATAAATGGGCTAAAAAATACAGTGATTTCCGAGAAGCCTATGAACTAAAACTTGCTGTCACTGAGAAGGTCAATCCCAAAGCATCTTTCAACTACGTTCAGTCCAAGGCCGCCATACGGGCAGCTGTAGGCGACATGATGAATCGCCGGGGTATACAGGCAACCACGGCGGAGGAAAAAGCGGCGGTCCTTCGCTGCTTCTTTGAACAGGTTCACAGGCAGGACAGAGGATAACCCCAACGCAAGCAATGACCGATATCCCAGTGATGCCTGAAGTAGAGTTCTCGCCAGAGAAAGTCAAAGAACAGCTGGCTTGTCTCGAGAGAACCAAGGCAGTGGGACCAGACGAAATACACCTCGCAGTATTACGCCCATCGGCTAAGGTTCTAGCAGCCCCTCTGGCGACTGGTCGTTAACCGACGCTAGACTCCCTGAGCAGTGGGCACTAGCAGCAGTCACGCCCATGCATAAGGGAGGCAGTAAAAGGTCTTGAATTCTTGAAGTAGCACTCGGGTTCGAGGCTTGCGCCCAATATTCCCGGTTCCGGATGTCTTCTTTTCTGCAGTTCGGTTCACTAGCTGAAAGGGATGTTGACGGAAATGGGAGCTGGCTCCAATATTGTGCCGCTGGGATACGGATGCATGCATCGGGAAAAAAATCTAGAGAGCGAGGATGTGAGAGGAGTAGTAACAGGGAAAGCGGGATAACGTGGGGGTTTCCTCCAGAAGATGGAGGCCAATTAGATCAGGGGATGGTAAGCCCTAGGTGTGAGTCTAGCAGGGTTTTGAACACCCTTTTGGAGGGGGAGTTCCTAGTCTCTAGTGGAAGTTGGTTCCATTCTGAGATGACCCTGTACATGAAGAAGTTGGAGCGGCTGAAGGTTCTGGGCCGGTGTTTGAAGAATTTTCTTGGGAGTCCCCTTAAGTATTCCAGGCTAGAGCGTGTGAAGAAACGGTCAACTTGGCCTGACGAGAAGAGGTCTTATAGAAGAAAAAGATCCCTTCTGATACGTCGTATATCTAGGGGATATAGATTCAGCTGTTGTGGTCGGATAGGGTGAAGGATTTCTTACAAGCCATGTACCAGTTTCGTGGCCCTTCGCTGCATACACTCTAGTGAGTC
>UZAN01049014.1:10516-22961 GCA_900618425.1 Echinostoma caproni | reverse complement strand
TTTGCCGTCAGAGTGTGCACTGTCTGGAATTCCCTACCATCTCATGTTGTATGTGCCAAGACGATTGATTCTTTCAAGGTAAAACTTGACGAATCATTAACACATTGCATTCCAACATCCATGAGAACACAAAACACAACCAAATGCAGCATACGGAATTTTGTTCATCACTATTACAGTTCAATTCGTGTTAACACCCTATGGGACAAGAAAAGCATCTGCTTGTAAGTAATACTCATAATAAAACTTTGACTTTGACTTAGACTAACGGTGCGGGTATCGGAAAATTGGTGTACACAAAAAATGTCTCATTTGAAAGAAGTCTTCAGAATTTGCACAAGCACAAAGAATAATTATTGGAATGGTCCGACATTTTCCGGAGTTACCATTTTGAACGCAGAAATCCGCTCTAAGAGGTTTTGTTCACGTTTAACCGTTGAAAGATACAGCCAATCACGTTATTTTTCGCAAATTCAAACTAAGACAGAAAGTCGACCTTTTTCCTTTTCATTCCAGCCAGCCAATCAAAAGCAAGCGTATTCTATTTGCGACCATTTTTGAGCTTCTCAAGAACCGTATAATGTGACCTTGAAATTCAGTTGGTAGTGCGCACATTGTTCGAGGGCACAGATTATTTGAATCCTTGGATGCGAGGTCTGCATAGAGTACACGGAAACGTTGATCAAAATCAACAAAACAGTGAAAAGTTAACAGTAACAATTACCTAAAACCAGACTCTTGCATGCTGTACACCCACACCCACCGCAACATGTTTTCACACACATGTATATACTTCTGAGGAATGTGTCAGTCACTAAGCCGCTACAAGTGGTAGCAACGCATATCAGAAGTCTGAATGGTCCCCCGCGGTACTTTGATGACAGAGTAACCCGTGTGGGGGCATTGACTTCGTACCGGGTTGGTCTTTACCCACCCACCCACACACATACAGAAAGAATGCCACCATCAGCAATCGGGTGAAAATCCTTGTGTAGTAGTGTGAATCTGAACGCATGTATCTGAGTCTGTATGAGGTGCGCAAGAATATAGCACAGACATTGGAGTCCTTTTCGTGGGTGAGCTATCCGGTAGGTTACACCAACTGTAGAGTCAAGCACGATTTCGTCTCAACTTGGACACCAGATCACCGTGTGCGTGTGTGTATGTATGTTTGCTCGAGCGCAGGTTCGGTTCATTGCCTGCGTTTCATCTTGTGATGCAGGCATGCATGACAGATAGGTTGGTGATTTATCCGACCCATGGTGGCTCACACAACGGTGAGTCAAGTCAAGATAAACAAGAATAGTGCAGTCGTGGACGTGATACTTTTGCATCTGATCAATATAGACCGTTTTGCGTAATAAAAACCCGACAACTCCTGGACAGACACGAGGGTCTAGACCGCTCTCACAGTACATACGTGTTGGAACGTCGTTCGTTCTGTTCAGAGGAATGTCGCAGTAAAAAAAGGGTTTAAACCGTACGGCTGATCACGTGGCAATATCAAATTAATAATACTATAAAGGAACGCAAGGAATTTTTTCCGGTCCGTTGATTTGCTTACCCTTTGTAATACATATACTAAGTGCTCTCGATCGATTGTCTATCGAGGCAAAATTTTTTACAGTGCCAGAATTCGACTGGTATGAACAATTCAGGTTTGTTTATCTACAACTCCATTACCCCGATCAGATAACTGCACTCCATGTCTACTAGCTGTTGATTGTACATTGTGTTCTACGTTATCTGATCTGTCTGTATTTTTTAGAGCCAGTATCCCCTATTCAGGCGAAACTGCGTTGACCGCTGCTGAATACAACCCACTCCACTCAATCTACTATTTTCAGCTCAGTTGAGTTCAGACGGAGCAGAACATCCCAGATAACCACGAGGATTCTGCAAGGGGTAGTGTAGCCGTTCATCATGAATGTACAAAGTTACGCGCGCCCTAGATCGCTTTACTCACTCGTATAGGAAACATTCGCGAACCGGTTCGTAATGTTGCGTCTGGACACACCGATTTCTCCGGTCCTCTTCTCCTCTCGTCTCATTTTTGACCGAGCCCCAAATCATCCCCACCACCCACGCCTCAACTAAGTTTTCCACTCTTCTTTTCTACCTAATTATGGTATCTGTGCTTTTATCCGCTCATTGGACGCCAACTCTAGAATACGAACTCTCGACATCTCCTTTACTGAATTTCAGCTGATGTCGCAGTGGGTTTCAGTTCAGTGCGTTGATGGAGGGTTCGGGATTGACCCTTAGTCTCATGCACCGAATGAAACAGGCGGAACGTGGACGGGATAGCACCTTATAGGCTGGGGGATGATCAGGTTGAGCCAGCGTTAGCTGTCAAATGAAATGCGAAGATTCTTCCCATCGTCGAGAGAAATCCCAGGTACTCCGCTCCTACGCCCAACTAGCGGGGTTTCTTGACCGGTAAACTGCCCCTGTAGTGACCTCTCCAGGGGCGAGAAGGGATAGTCAAAGGAAGCCAGGAGGTGCCCAAGCAACTGACCTTGTGAGACTCAGCTTTCTCTGGTCTCTACCCCTTGACTTTTCAGGCATGATTGGATCTGTGGCTGTGAAAAACCATACTGCATAACTCGCGGAAGCACGCAAGTCATCACACCACGTCGAGATGCAATCTCGTGGTGACGGTGTGGACCTAGATCAAGCAACCTAATCGTGGAGTTCAAGTTTTTTCGCGCGTCCCAATAAAAACCCTTCATGCCCAGATTGCAATTTCCCCAAGAACCACGAAACCATCGTGCAATAGATTAAAAACTTTCTGATAATATGTGAGAAGTGGTCTAGGGATCACAAACCGGGGCTTTATCTGGATCGGTCTAACCGCCACCGAGAAATTTTCATAGATGAAAGCAGTAGCAATCGTTGGACACCTACGGGTAGAGAGTTATCCCGTGAAGTTAAGTAAATCGACAACTGTTGAACAAGTAACTGAGTGTTTTAATTCCTGTAGCGAATAATAACAATACAAAATCAAAATGAGCACGGCTTAGTCAATGAGGAGTAAAGTCGTTATCTTTTCTTTATTCTGCATCCTTGTCCGATGAACAGTGGACAGGACAAACCTCCGTAGGGACGACGGCTTGTTATTTGCTCATACGCACGGGCAACTCAAGTCCGGACGAGGGAGTGGTGAACCACTTAGAACCTCAATAGGTTAGGTGGGGCATTGAGTTAGACGTCACTGTCCATCACATATCAATTCGGTCTGTCCCATTGGGGACCATGGTGATAAAAGATTGATTTTATTCTTCATCAAAATAACTACTACTAACAAGCTGTAAGTAATAGCGTGCATCGGAATCTCTCCTCCAGATCGCAAAGCAATAGTAAGAGAATGAGAAACAATGGGTAATATGGCTGGTTGTCGTAACCAGTGGCACCCGGTCATTCATTCTCCTTCTGTATTCATATAGTTTGGTGGCAGTGCTCATGTTCATCTTGGCCGGTCAGATCGACCATATTATTTATCATATTATATTATTTATCACCAGCTTTCGGACAGGCACAGCGCCAAAGCCATAACAAGAATGACAAAAACATGAAACGAGTGGATTGGGATGCAAAACGAAGAGTAAACGGTTACAACAGAGAACAGTAGATAACAGGATTAACAACACTTTTCGTGTGTGTTTCACCGTTTCAGTTCAGTTTAACCAACCATTAACCATGCATTGCCGTGCACCGGTTCTGGTTGCTGTCCATTTAGATGAACAATGGGAGAAAGACAGCAAGGTTGAAAGGAGGATCGAAGAGAAAATTGAGGAGTTCAGTGGACTAATATTACAAAGAAATTGAGAAGATGCACGAACGCTACCGGTTACGATACTCAGCCATTTCACTCAGTGTCTCTGACCGTCTGTTACGATCATCCCGAGGTCCCCGGCCAGGAAGCCTAACAGGATCTATGTGACCGAGTCTCCCGGTTAGGGTTTTTAAACCCTCGTGCCAGTTCTTAGCTTGACCACCCTTGACTTTATTCCACCCACTACCTGCTTCGGTTAACACCACTCGCTGTGACAACCTATGTAGTGCAATGTATAACATATGTTCCAACCAGCGAAACCTATGGAGTTCGACCACTTGCTCCGGTGGGCGAGTGCCGTTACCTAAAACTCTGCTCGTCCGGCTGCCCCCCCCCCTCATCAGATTCGTCCAATGCTGTATAGACAGCGGTGTTCAAACACCAATATTCTATCTTGGTCCGTATAGTTTTTGATATTTTTGTGTGTCTTGTATGTCTTTTTTGGTCAGATCAGACATTAGGGTATAAGAACTATGATCGCAGAACTTGACCAAGTTGTTCGCGTTAGACTTCTCGTATAGGGAATTCCCCAATCTAAACGATTATTCGATTGAATGGGAGTTGTTATTGCTGCCCGCGTGACCAGTAACGCCAGTGGACCAATTAATTTTGGCACATTACGGAGTTCATAGAATGAATCACTCTCAACTTTCATCCAATCGCACTATTTTCTCCACCAATTGACGAAATGCAAACCAAGAAAAAAAACGACCAAAACTGAAGTACAAACGTCAAAAGGCTAGTGATTGTGAAAACCGAGCTAAGTGTAGTTATTTTACTCCGTTGCGTAAGAGAGATTCAGTTTTTGATGTTGGAACGAAAATGAACATGACGGAACGTATCAAAAAATACCTCCCCAGAAATGTTGCGCACAGCTTCATGTGCTACGCTCAAATCAGATAGTGAATAATCAATCTTCGGGCCCCAAAGCACCAACCCTGTTCCAGGAGTCGAATTATCGAATCCACTTGACCAATTAACCATTCCGCAAATCGAATTGCCTCATCTATGGACTAGAAGCTTACAGTTTTCTGCTTAAACCCATTTGCTGAATTATCTGGTAGATTTTAGCCTATCACTTGCGTAAATTGACCGAGATATATTCTTTTCCCTCGGTAAATTTTACTTTCAACAGTGGTTCAGTGCTCGACCGGAACCAGTTCATGATAACCGAATGGAGTGTTGATATTGAGCCATCAAGTGCGCTTCTCAGGATTTCGTTGTATGATAATAATAATAACACTATGTATAATAATAATAATAATAATAATAATAATAATAATAATAACGGTAAGGATGATGATGATGAAAGACTGGTTGAACTGGAGATATTTGCGAGGGGGGGGGCTGGAGACAAAGAGATACTTTGTATGTGTAGTCTCGGTTACAAACCGGGACCAAACGATCTCCAGCTTGTAAACAAACAGAATAATTTGAAGTAAAATGGAAATAGAAGAAGGTTGGACAGAGTTACACACCACACCAACACTCATTCATTTTATCTGTCTTTTATGCTCCCCCCCCCGCCCTTATAGTTAATGTCCGAGACACACAATTTAAGTCCAATTCTGCTTTCGTTCGGTAAAAATGAGTCACCCAATCGTCAGAGCTGGAGCTAGAGAGAGAGAGAGAGAGAAAAAACAGGAGAGTGCCCCACCCAGACATCATTGGGGTCATGTGCTTGCATAGACCATAGACGCATACACGCAAATTTGACAGAGGGCTATCTCTCTCTCTCTCTCGCACACACGCGCGCGCATTCAAGGTCATCCGGGAATTGCCATTACAAGGGGATACACGTGAAACCATGGCGTCTATAGATTCACAACAAAAAGCCGATTCGGACAAAACGTAGATACGGTGTTGACCGACGACGACGATAACAACAATCGAGTGCACATGCGCACACTTCCGGTCATGTGAGTAGTCACGGTGAGCTTTGAGTAGTTGTACTGCAGAGGACATAGGCGAAGGTGTCCGTAACCATAGCCCCTCCTCAAACCCCCTATCGAGGAAAGTTTAATTGTATCATATTGAAAGGTAAATTAGGATGGCAGTAACACGGCGGATAGGACGTAACTATGCAACTGTTACTTGAGCTAAAACAGACCTCACCAGGGGAATGCAAGCACACTACTCACCGGATCACTCACTACTGGACAGCTGATCAGACCATTGTTCGTGTTTTTCTATACAAGATATAGCAGAATACATCTTTGAAGAAGACCGGTTGTGTGTATCACCCCCATACGATCAGCACACAACTCTCACCCAGCAAGTAATGGGCTTCGGAATCTTTCCAACCGAGTAATAACAACACTGGAGACTAGTGCTGATAGGAGCGAGGTCCGATGCTTGCATGAGCCTTGCAGAGAGAGAGAGAGAGCTTCGTTTTGCCACATAGTGTGTGGGAAAAATGGAGAGAAAAAAAACAGTCTAATCAGCTGTCTGGCAGATAGTATGCCTGTGTTCCACCTGTGAGGTCTCGGGTCTCATCCCCAGCCTCATTTGTGTCTATCGATTCACATTACACATGAAATAGTCAGGTCACAGTAACTGTACAGTACTTCATAGCTTTTCAGTTCAGTCTTTGTCGTTTACGCGGTACAAGACAATGTTCACCAGACAATCAAATGAAATCTTCCACTCCGCTCATAGATGATCATTACCGTATTTCTAGTTAAAACGGAGCACCTTTAATTGTGATAGAAATATTTGTGATAACCGACAAAGAGCACTGGACAGCTGTCCCGTCCTGTTTGGGATTCGTCAGCAGTGCGTATCTTTTGTTTCCCTGCCAGGACTTGAACTGAGAACATACCGCTTAGGATTTCAAACCCTTACCCTTGAGCTATACGGTCGACGATCAACCCCTGGTGCGAATGGCTCAGTCAATTTTCAGAGTATCAGATCAGATCATTCGATTGTTTACAGATACTGTCTTGACGGTCTTGAGTATGGGTTTCACTCCTTGGGAGTTCGTGTATAGAGCCTCCGAACTACTGAATGGGCTAGAAACGGAGTATCACCCAAAAAATTGAGAGACGTTTTTATTGCACATTAACTATCGTGTAATGAACAGTCGAAGGGCTACAAAAGGGCATTATCACCGGGATCTACTTACTGTCCATTCATTAAAACCGGTAACCGAAGCCATAGCGAGACTTTCGAGCGGTGAATCATGTGAGCCCCCCCTTCACCCTCGGACAGACAGGGTTTTACGCTTGACTGCACCAAAATAGAAGTAAGTGACCAAGAGTTCGATAGTAAGTAGATTTCTGGTGAAGTATTCAAAAAGTAGTATTTATCTGACGATTGCCACAAAACAATCGTTCCAGGAATCACGGCAAATGGGATTGTGACGTGATCTCGGTCTTTGATCTGAGTTAGAAGTTAGCAAAGATCTATAGGCCGAATGAGTTGCCTTCATCCGCCTTTCGAACATGCGGGTTGCGGTTAGAATTGATGAAATCTCGCTACTCCGTGGGGGGATCGAACATGTCGAATATGCCAAAAACGAGCAATCTGAAAGGGGACCCCGTGTGAGAAACAGGTTGACGGGGTCAGTTCAGTTCCGTTTACCCAAACATTAAACTGACTGGATGACTGTGTGCCAGTGAACATATCCCTGATGGACGAAGACATGTGTACACAGTGTCCCCTCACCTCGCGTGTACATCTCTGGGTTAAGTGCCACAACACGGACAGTGATAAACTAGTCTCGGAGACAGTGGTCCGCGATCGGCGAGTTCTGATCTGATCGAGGTAAAGGTGGTGATCAGTTCAGTTCAGTTCAGGTTCCTCCCCGATCAGAAACAGTCTTTAGGTGAACTCACTGTTACCATTGTATGTTCACGAACTGCAAAGTTACTTTCAAGCCAAAGGAACGCACTATGTGACAACATTCGTCAGATTAAGCTGAGAGATTGGGATGATGTCCGTTTGCCCGTTACGGTCAAGCAATTCGGTCCGTTTTATGGTACCGTTCAAAGAGATTGCCAGATTGGTGTTGTGTTGGTAGGAAAAAACCGAGTCAGCTTTCAGTTGAATTTCAGTGTGGTTTCCGAGGGATAGTCAGATGAGATTGATATTATCTACCCCATACCAATACTCACAAGCAGCTGTAGCATAAATGTAAAATTGTTTATTTTTATCAAAATCAATACTATTAGAACACGAGAACAAAAGTTAGCAAATGAGTTCACTTTTGGTGCTACAACTGACTAAATACACACAACCACCCTCCGTCTTTCACTTTCCACGCTTACACACAGGCATACACACTCAAAAACATCAATTATCACAATTCCATGATTTCTTTTTAAATTCTGACTTCCTTCGCAGATATGTCTATTCTCACCGCCTGTTTAATCTATGGTAAATTGTGTTGTATTTAGCCAGTTGATGTAGCACCGAAAACGAGCTTGTTGACTAACTTGTGTTCTCATGACTATTCAATCGGAAATAATTTCGTAACTATTCTAACACCAGTTTTTTATTCTCGTCATTTTGAGAAATTATCAGTTTTCGAACACTCGGTAAGCTACTCGATCGACAAAACAAATGAGTCATGAGCAACTTGTCGTTCTACCACCTGATCCTATTTGCACAGACCATTAATGATATATGACGCATGTGGAAATGAGTAATCGGTTTCGGGAACCTTTGTAGTTATGTGCGCTCGGGTGCCGGGGGAACGTGTCAGACTACTAAAAAAAGGTGTTTTCCATCATGCCTCTCTCGTCAATGTTCCTTAACCAACTCCACCCGGTATGTCAATGTGTGGGTCATGGGTGTGTTTGTGTTTAGTTCGACAAAAGTACACACTGAGGTTGACGAATAAAAGAAAACTGCTTTCCCGATTTCTGAATCTGCATCAGCTAGTCTCACCGGGGCAGAACGAAAAATGCAAAAATGATAAACAACTCCATCGCGAGACGTAATAACCGCATATGCTTCTGTGGTCCTATAAACAGAACTCAGACAGTGATCAGATCACCCCTTGGATGCAGCCGACTAAATCGTTTTTCGTCCTACTCACACACGATATACCACAAACCATCTTGGCGAGTATCAGAATCAGATTCAGATTTTACAACCATTAACCATGCACTTCCGTGCGCCGGTTCTGGTTTCCGTCTTTTGGTTGCCATTTGGATGAACAGTAGGACAAAGACAAAGAAAGTTGAAAGTGGAGTTGAATAGAAAACAGGGAATTCCAGTGGACTAATATTGCAAAAAACTCGAGAAGATGTACGAACGCAACTGTTCACGATATTCAGCCATATCACTCAATGTCGCCAACTATCGATAACCATGATCTCGGGGTCCCCAGCCAGGGAACATAACGGGACCTATATGACCCAGTCCCCTGGTTAGAGTTCTCATACCCTCGTGCCAGGTCTTAGCTTGACCACGATTGGCTTTATTCCACCCGCTACCTGCCTCAGCGAACATCGCTCGCTGTGGCCACCTATTTGGTGCCATGCGTAACACTTGCCCCAACCAACGCAATCTATGGAGGTCGACCACTTGCTCCAGTGGGCGACCGCGAACACTTAACACTCTGCATCTGACCTCAGCATTGCTCATCCGGCTGCCCCACCAGATTCGTGCAATGCAGTGTAGACTGCCGTGTTCAAACTCCGACAGTCTATCTTTGTCATGTTTTCTTAATGTCCAAGTTTCTGCGCCGTATAGTAGAACTGGCCGAACTGCCGCGGCATACACTCGATCCTTCAAAGACAGCCGGATGTCGCAACGGTGTCACAGATGTCTCAAGCTGGCGAGCATCATACTTTGCTCATCTCGGTGTTAGACCCCAGGGTTATGATTCGGATAGAAACATTTCGAAACTGACTACTGTTTAAAAAATAGTAATGGAGGAATTAATTTGTCTACATGATGCATAAATTCGTATAAAGAGCGAGTAACCCGTTCACTGTAAATATTGCTTGGGCTATATCGACAAAATGAAACAATCATTGGTGACGTCTCGGGTTCGATCCACGATTGGCTCGGTAGAATCGCAATGCTGGTGAAACTCAACAAGGTCGAAGTAGGTACTTCCTAGCTCCTCCTCAGTTCACGAGACAAAATCAATCATGCGAAACCCGTACGTTTCGTTTTGATAATCAAATACAATGTATGGCGGTGGTGGCCAATTGGTTATGTCACCACATTGTGACCCGGGAGTCCCGGGTTCGAACCGCTCCACCGCCGCCGCCCGTCTTCCCAGGCAGCCTTTGTATGACCGCGCCCCCTCTTCCTGAATGTTGACTACATTTGTATATGCAATAAATAACAAAAGGGAGTAAAAAGACGTTTATTTATTATTATTTATGGGAAAACCAGCTAGCTGTACCAATCCCAAATGGTTCACTCACCAGACTGTGACGTGTCCGGATTGGGGGACGGCGTTGTGCGACCAGTTCATCTCCTATCTGGGCCATTCGTTGAGCGAACAAATACAGTTGAGCATGCGGTCTGCCGCCTCCGGTCGAGTCACTGCTGTGCACACGACCGCTGGTGGACTGATCATCGTGGACCAGCCGAATCGCATGCGAGTCGGTCAGCATTGTGGTGTACGGAGTTGGCCATGACATATCGTACCAATTCGGATGGAAAACCGAACAAGGATAGTCTGGCCAATAGGAGTGCAATTGACAGCACGAAGTTCGATCGACTGTGCCCAGCGGGACGGAAGCAGAACGCGGAGCCTGCGGAATGGGATCGGGCGCTTGTGTGAGGGCAGGCCCGATTGGGCTGAACAGGGCATTGGGACCGAGCGGGCTTCGAGTAGGAGAATCGTGTTGTACGGTGCACAGTCGGACACGACAATTGTCCTGCGGAACCACATCCGGCATCGGGGGGATCAATCGCATCACGGAACCATTATGGTGATATTGATGATGCTGATAATGTTGATGATGATGACGAAAACGATGTGTTGGTGCAAGCGATGTTCTCTGATGCGGAGGTGCAGAGTAGAGGTCGGTTGAGTGAATCGAGGATTCGTCGTCTGGTCAAAATGGAAATAGGTAAGTAAATTAGATTTGAGAAAAGTGCAATTCGTGCCAAACAGTGAACAGATTTCATCATCTCCACAGGAAACAACAGCAGTTGGATACGCCCCAGTCTAATGACTACTATTGGTCGGAAGAGCTTAATAAGGGTTGAGTATAAATCCCAGATACCGCCGAGTGAGGTATTCTTGGATATTTTCTTTCAGTTTCGTCGAGAAGCTATAGTTTGGATTCCGTGAATAAGAGGGATGTTGTATACACGCACAAAAGTAAACCACAAATATCGTGCTGGGAACTAGTACCGAGAGTCTGACGGAAACCCCAATACACCTTAGACCTTAGAATCGGATACGATGGATACTGTTCGCGACTATCACCACTAACGATGTGACAAAGAAAGGATTTCAATAAAAATGAGTAGACTGGAAAATTTACATCTCCCTTATGATCATTGTCGGCTACTCCACCGTATCCAGAAATTTTGTTATTATTAATAATACCGACTTTCCAACATTAAAATGGGCACAGTTGGTAAAACAGATACCCTTGGAGAAGTTGGTTGCTCATTGAATAAACTATCACTTGACTTGAAGTGCCAGATTGCCTATCCCCAAAACTGGGCAAGCTATACAGAATAGTTTTTTTTCTGGCCAAAACTGAAAGACCGACTGGGTCGAGACCGGATAAGACTCATTTTCACAAGTCCAGTGTGATAATTAGTCATTGGCTTTTCCATTAAAATCCACTCCCACTCCGCCGTTCAGTAAATCAACACGCGGAGGAGCAATTTGAGGGATCAAAACCACAATAAACGGGCGCAAACGGACTAATGTCTCTTATTTCGAATTCATCAGACAGCCCACTGAACCGAAAAGTTCAACAGACCCCACCAATACAATGCTGTTCTGTCCGTCTACTTTCTGTGAACAGAACATGGTGACGAGAATTCCCCCCGAAAAAAAAATCTGTTACCAATGGGAAACGGCTCTGAATGACCAGTTTGAATGTATTCGGTCGTTTTTAGACGCCGGAACCACGTGAATCCAGAGTGTGTGTGAGTTCAAGTCTCCGATCATCGTTGGATACGGGATGTGTGAATTGGACAAATGTGCAACAGGCAATCTCAGCGGGAACTCTCAAAACCTTAAACATGAATGAAAAAAATCCCCTCTCTCACTTATTACAATGAGTTGGGATTTCTTTCATACCAAGATCCAATTAGCACACTCAACTTGGCAGTATTCAGAGTTTGGTGCTCGCGGTCTAACGGAGTCCCGGTTGAATGCTCGCTGCTGAATTATGCGGTGCACAGTGGGATCTTTTTCCAGTATGCAATGACTGATTTTAACTCTTCTGAGGTGAACAATCATAGTTTTACGTTGTTGGTTTTTTTAAGTTGCTCTGATATGCAGCACGCTGATTGTCGGCAGAACAGTGGGGACTTGTATTGAAGGAGGCTAAATGATGCATTCACAACATTCACCAATCGAACAGACAACGGTGAACGCTTAGTGTAGCTGTAAGCAGTTCTTGATATTTCACTTGTGAGCACTAACTCACAAGCGGCTATATCTTACATAAGAAA
>UZAN01049012.1:10213-22962 GCA_900618425.1 Echinostoma caproni | reverse complement strand
CCTACTCACTGCTTTCTCGTGGCGCAAATGTTTGCACACCAAAGTGTGAGGAAGAATAGCCGACATCCGGGGCTATAACCGGGTTAGTGAACCACCGGCAGTTCATCTAGGGGAGTTGGCTGAAAACCCTGATTCCAAACCAAACATGAGGAGACGTAAGAACCACACACACAACTTCCTGGATTTGGCGGTGTGCTGATCCAGAATTCCGTGACCGCAATTCATGCACGACCAGGTACAGTTTCATGTCATCCGATCACCGCTCAGGAAACTCGGCCAATGGTACACCGGGCGAACATGACATCCGAGTCAGTACATGTGATGCGTCGACGCAAACAGTTAGTTGATTGGGCCATGGTTCTTCAACCAAACATATGGTCTATTACCTTCCATAAAACATGATCGAATTCCATCAATAAACATAAGCATCTGCTGCTACCAATTCCTTGTGTATTTCATTGATGTGCGCAGCTCGGAATGGAGCCAATCCAGTTCTGAGCATCACAGTACGGTTCTCGTGTTTCTACATTCACTACTATTCCCGTTATCAGTGACAGTGTTCAAGGGCTCGATTGGGCATCGAGGTGTATTGGGCATCTTTGACGTTTGACAAAGAGCGTACAAAGAGCGTATGATCCGATGAACTAGACACCGGCTCCCAATGGATTGCGGTTTGCATACACCGCCCTGCTGACTTGAGGGTAAGGCCCTGGATAACCGAAAACTCCGACTGTAGATTGCTCAAGAAAATTCACCTGCTATGACCATATGTATATATATATATATATATACCCGCTCTCATTATAGGCTGCTTCCCGCACGCATCGTCGCATACAGAAACAGCATCCTTCCTTTTCTTGCTCACTTTCTAGTAAATCGGGATCCTATTATTACAGCTTTGGTTGACCACCTCATGAGTTAGTTTATTTATTCGTTTTTTTATCCGTCACTATCGTTTTTCTGCGTTCAGTTTTCTGTTGTTTTTTTAAATATATTTTTAAATAACCTATTCACACTCGGAGGCCATTCACCTCAGCTCCATTGTATTATCATGAAAACTCGGAGAAAATTCACCCTGTGGGTGCATAAAGCTTAATTGGACTTGACTTGACTGACTTGAATTAGACACGTTCACCCTGAAAGCGAATGGGTGGTGCAAAAAGCCTCCAATGAGGAACAGACTACCTTCAGACAGTGCATGTTCCGTGTTGACAGTGAAAGCTTCCACCGAAGGAACAATACGCTGACAGTTCAAAGCTCCGGAGTGGATGAAATACAAAAAAAACCACGAACAACTGTGACTCCCATACTTAAGATAAGAGCACCACTTATCATGTACCAAACCTCACATAACACACAATAAACGAGTTGGAACATGTCTGATACAGTGGAAAAAACCTTGATTTCAATCGATCGGATGTATGGATGTCACTAGCCTGATTTGAGAAAAAAGAAAGAATTTGCAAATCCAAGAAATAACGATCAGTCTTGGAGCGCTTTCTCTCGTCTAATTGCAAAATGTGCAGGGATATTCACAATTGAGTCACTTGGATGTTAGAACAGTTTCACTCGCTCCGCTGACCGGCAAGATGCGACAGGACACCATATTCCAACGTGATTATGCCGCTCTACATTCATTCTTACGCTGGAAAATACTGTTTGTTATTCCTTTAGATCAAGATGATGCATTGATCAACCTGCATCCAGATCTACCCCTTAATCGATAAGATTCAGGGCATACACTTGCCCTCCAAATTTTATGGGACTTTATAGGTCACGGGCCGAATAGTGAAGAATGGATATTGACCAAGGAACAATCACAGGTTTCGTAAGACGTATGCTGAGATGGTGTATTGTGGCTATCATGCAGAATGTTGATTGGTTATGATTTTCAGTTACAATTATAGAGGTCAAGCTGAACGGAGTCCTATGCTTTTGTCGACATCCCGTTCAATCGCATTTTTGGACTGTGATTCGCCCACAGTAGATAATTGCGTTCCGAAAAATGGTTCATTATATCGTGTGGAGCATGCAACCACAAAACTGTTTCATCGGGAAATTTCGACGCCGAAAGACCGAGAGGTGGTCTTGTAATGACTGGAGTCTTCGACTTATGAGCCCTCCAGAAATCGTATCAGAATAGTTAATAACCATCGATCAAACAGATTAAGCGAGGATACAATATAGAAATTCGCTTACGTAATCACTTCTTCACACTCCCAAATAGATTAATTTAAAAATAACTTCAATATTTAGGATTCTCGTTTTACCCAACGTTGATTTTTCGTTATAAACCATAAAAAAGCCATTTCATAAGTTTCCATCAATGAACATCGGACTCCCACCCAATAGACCCGACAAAAAATGCAGAAAATAGAAATATGAAAGCATTGTGTGAGATTATCTTTCACTTTTTTACTTGAAATTCACTTATCATCAATGAGAGATGGGAGGAAGGCGGCTGAGTTAACACAGAATACTACTTGACCTACTTGGTTAGCAAAAAATATACACTATCAGAATGATGTCGATTCCGAGGCGGCAGTAGTGCGGCCTGAATGAATGTCCTCATGCGACAACGCTAAATGCNGCGCAGTAAATCGGTCGAACACAAACAAACAAATTTCTTCGATGGGACCAAACCACGGTTTGACCGTTTCGGACGTCCAGTACGCCGAGCAATAGAATAGCTGTAAGCATATTTTTAGCGGTATGCATGTATGTACCTATGTACACCAATGTAACGTTGGCCTTAGCACAACAGTGACAATTCGGGTCACGTAGGAAAATGGGTCAAGTTCGATACGCAAGTTTTAAACAGTGTCCCACAACTTCGCACTACATATTGAACAGTATTCACAGAACAAAAAGCGCAACGGGTATTTATTGAGAAGCATGACAATGAAGTTGCATGGTACTGGCTTTTACTGCCTATTAAGTCTCTGTTCAGAACTTATTTTATTGATGGAATTTGCTCCATTCGATGTATTAAATAGCCGTTAGGTATATGATGATTTAGAGTGTAAAGCGTTGACCGTTTTCCGTCTCTTTTAACACTCTTAGAATGCGCTCCAAAGCAACCAGTCATCTTGCTGATGACGCCTCAACCCTTTGACCCCATACGGCTATGTATCTCTTGCCTTTACCTCGGTGCGTTCTTAAACACACATAGCCATAAAAATGGTCTCGTTGATTCGCATCCGAATTACGGTTGGATGCAACCGTTTTTAATCAACTCTCGTGTTTGCCTTTGCAAGACAATCTCACTCCGAGAAGTGAGGACTGATCTACCTTCTGACTTCGGTCACCGATATCTCCAAAGTATTGCTCGTATCTGGTGAGAAAATCGAGTGAACCATGCCCAGGCTCGTCATCATATGTTGTTATTGTGATCGTTGTGTGTTGTTATTGCTTTTGCTGCCGTTATAGTTGTTATTTGTTTGTGTTTTATTGTTGTTGTCGTAGGATGTCAACGATAATTCTCTAAACGAGACAATCGCTCTACACCGCTTGTAATCGCCTAGTCGTATTTTTTGTTTACTTCCCTTTCATCAATCTTGCCGTGTCTCATTCGCGCGGGTTGGACAAACCTGGAAGAAATCACATGTCCCAAGGACTTTGCTTGGCGGTTCGAGGAATTGGGCTTCAACATTGGCTTTATTTAGTGTGACGCACCGTGCAAATTGGGGTGCAAAGCATGAGGATTGTCTTTGGTTAGATAAGCTGGGAGATATGGCTAGGAATAGACAACAATGACGCGAATTTTCGTATGGTGTGTCTATTGAGGTGAGAAAAGAAAAGAAAAAGAACATCAAACACGTGGTTAATGTTTGTGATAAGGAAAAATTTTCCTTCTCATTGACACTTTGTTAGTTCCATGTCTGTCCCCAAGATCAATTTTATTTCACTTCATTCAATCGATTGGAATTCGAATCTGTGAAAATATTCGATTCACCTCGGACAAGAGTTTCCCGATGCTAGAAACTTTTGATAAAACAGTGAATTCGACCACCTGTGTGGCTCAAGGATTAAATAAAGCAACATATTGGAAGAGGTGTGTGTGTGTGTGTGTGTGTGCATGTGTGTGCGTAGGAGGGTATTCGAATACCCGACAAACGATCAACGGAGTACTCAACAGAGAAAATCACCTTCCCCCGGAGCGAATGCAACAGCAAAACTGGGATGAGAACAATGAGGATAATCAACCGAATAATCGAGTTGATGACAGAAAAGCAGAACACTGCCAGTCACACCACAAGCATTGAAAATATCAACACGAGTGATAACTGAACATTTCCAAAGGAAAGCTCCTAGCACGACGAACAGAAGAAACTAAATTCATTCAACTTGAGAAAGGGAGAGGGAGCCAGGAAAACCAATGCTCATTAGTTTATCAAGCTAACCTAGAACAGAAACCAAAGTTCGCCCTTTATCTTATCCACGATGAAAACAGTTTTTTATTCTATTTCTCAATGAATTTTTATAACAAGAACGGTCGTTCATATCTATAGATTATCATGGACTTTTAAATTAAAAGATGAAACCAACAACCAAATATACAATCATATATGTCACAGCACGCACGCCAGCACATCGTCTGTGAAGAGCAACTTGTGACAGAATTTAGAGAGAGAATGGAAACGACAAGTGTGAATCCGAATTGGCTGAGGATATAAATAACGGAAAATCGAACTAAACTCTGGGGACCACTGCCGCTTTCCAGATACACATACGCACACACAGAGACGAGCGTGCGTTTCGCTTAGACCGCGTGCACCAGAGGCAACTCCATGGATGAACAAAACACACGCGGTACTCCGTTAGGGTTTATGACATGGCGAACAGTCAAATCCCATTTGTGCAACGTCCAGATAGTTGTGAAAATGGACCAACTACTGTAAATCGAACAGGGCAATAAAATTTATCGTCCTTGTTTGCCTTAGTTTGTCAAAACGCGAGAACACTGAAGGTGTCTAACATTCGGGCATTCATTGCATCACTCAGTTCAGCTCAAAACCGGAATGTGATCTGTAACAATTGTTCGGGTTGGCAAGTACTGATTAGAAACGAATATCAGCTGCTCAATATGGGCACCGTACACTGAACCGTATAGTTTATTGTTCGAATCTCTGCTCGTTCACAAGTAACTATGAGAGTTAGAAGGCTCACTTATGTCCAGTTGCAAACTCACAGACTCAGTTTAGACCAGTGGCTAACCCTAGGTGGTTTGGGCCTCAAATTGCGCAAACTAAAAGGAAGAGTACTGAATAAATGAGTTTTTGCCCCTTCACTCGCTGCCTGTCGGTGAAATATGTGTACCGAAAGCATCATCTAAACTAACACACAATAAACCCGAGCATGCTGTGAACGGATGGATGTAACAAGATCTACTTTCGAGTCAATTTCACATTGACGTTTTTTTACTTCGCCCATCTCTTGATGAAAAACCATTAACATTACAACACCTTTTCCCATTAAGCTTTAGCCAAAACCCACAATCCTTTAGCCACAACCCGGAAGGCTTTAGCCAAACCCACAATCCTCAGCTTTGGCCCATATTCCTTTAGTTAAAACCTGAAACACTTCAGCCACAACCCGTAATCATTTGGCCTCGACGGACAAACTTTAGTCATGCCGCTGTAAGCGAATCAGATCAAGACGTATTCTGAGGTTAAAAAATGTTTGGACATTTTATTTTCTACGAATGTTGATGTTGCAAAGCTTGACAAAGAAATGAGAAGCTGTGCCGATCGTATGCTACGCAGTTGCATGAAATAAGTGAGTGACATATCGGCTATTCAGTCTGAGATAACGGTGAAGACATGCATCGGAGAGCACCCAAAATTATTTTCATGAAACTATACCGCAACCGGTATAGGTGACGGTGCATTGGTCAGCATACAATTCACAAATAACTCTACAACTTTTCGTTTTA
Source organism: Echinostoma caproni (assembly GCA_900618425.1). Taxonomy (NCBI): domain Eukaryota; kingdom Metazoa; phylum Platyhelminthes; class Trematoda; order Plagiorchiida; family Echinostomatidae; genus Echinostoma; species Echinostoma caproni. Next base: position 17,027 of record UZAN01049012.1, on the reverse strand, counting down.
ATATGTTCGCCGAGTCAAGCCAGTTTCATCCGGGCGTTTTATTTGCCGAATGTTACATCTAAAGTGTGCATTATTATCGAATCAAAAATAAAAAGTTATTATTATTAAAAAAAACAGGGTCAGCTTACTGTTGTTCGGTGTCCGTCACACCTATTGCGATATCATCTGTTCACCACAGAAGCTGTCAACATGGCTTCCTTTTGCTTATGACTTTTTAGTCTTCACTCGTGACGTTTTAGTCTTGATAATAATTCATTTCGCACAAAGCTATGTTCTTCCAGCGACCAGAATGTTTATCTGTTCGATCAAAAAGGGTATTTGGTAAGTGGTCGGTTGACCGGTGAAGGTGGTAGACAATTGAGATAAATGTTGCAAAATCCATGGACCACAGCATGCCCCAACTGACAACACAGTCAATGCGTAGCTGTATCCGCGTGCGTGAATATGCAAACTTTCGTTAATGTGAGCTCTCGCAGCCTAGCACTAGGTGATCTCAATGATATTTCGTGGACACTGTTGACATTGAGCCTGTGTTTGTGCCTTGTTTTCTGATAATATAAGTCTCAGACCAGTGTAACTCGACCTGTGTAGAACATTCTCTCGTTTTGAACAATTACACTTCACATTCAGTTATACGGTGAAGATGCCAAATTGCATATCCGGACACAATATAAGTTATATTACCTCGTTCATGTATGGGAGAATTGTAGTCGTCCCACAATTCATTGAATCATTTTTCAAGAAAGTCACTGAAACAATTTTTCAATATCAGAAAACAAAGCAAAAAAAGGCTCAGTCTCAATATAGATTGCGACTTATGATTGATATCTCTCATCACTAGGCTTTGACTGCTCGAAGTAACGATACACTGAACCAAACAGCTCCTAGCCAAATTTCACTCCCACTTCCGGCATATTCACACACAAATACACACACACAGATTCCGTTTTCAGTTGGGGCTTGTTCTGCTCAGTAATATTTGTGACATTGGTCTCCATTATTTCCCACCATCGATCGTTGAGTATTTTGAAAAAAATTCCTTTCTGATCGGACAAATGAACAGTTTGGTTGCTGGAACGCAACTTTGTGCTAATCAATAGACTAATTGTTTAAACAATCCCACGGAATACATAATGGGAAACACAAACTGGCGAACAATCATGTTTTCAGAGTGTCTTAGAGAAATCTGCACGGGGATTATTCTGGTTGAAGAACTCTAAAGTGTGCGGAATATCTTCATTCAGAATGAATACCCGGAGCGCAAAGTGGAATCTGTGATACAACAACAAAAGGCGTTTACCAAAAGAGTCATTGATGACCAGAAGTCTGTGTACATTTCCTTAACATTTAAAGGTGAGACTCTGACCGAGTTTGTGTATATGAGGCTATCGAGCGCAATCAGCAGTGCTATACACGGCCAAGCTCTAAACTCAATTCACATCTAGCTTGTTGGTGTATATCTGATTGCAAGATAGGCCGCCCGATTCTGCGTCCTCTTTTTTTATTTAATCTTTCCCTTAATTCGTGGAGCAACATTATTGGCCGCACGACCGGGCGTCTTTCAAAGTGCGTTCGTCTGCACCATCCGGCGTGGTTGAGAGGTGGAGTAAATAAGTAAATCAAAAAATGGTCCTGTGGCCCCTAGTTGACACCATCCCTTCAAGTTGTCCTAGTATCATTTCAAAATTTCTCAGCATCAGTTCAAGCTGTCTCGTCGACCTCATCGGCGCTGACAAGCCTCCCAGCGACGTCTATAGATGATCACCATGTAGTACAGATTTCTCTACCTCCCGTTGAAGCGCGGTGAGACCATTGTGAGACCTGTCTTGGTCACACAAGCCTGAATTCCCATGATATACATATTGGTTGTTTATCTTGCAAGTACGCGTTCCCGTCTGTCTGTGTGTCTGTGTGTGTGTGTGCGTTTGTCTGTGTTTGTCTCCGTCCCCTGATACCAATGGATCATGCGCGATCAACACTTGAGTCATTGCTTACCGCCGTAGCATCATACTGCAATGGAATTCATAAACTACATCTCAAGCGGCTGCACTGGGACACCAATCGATCATGCTCGATCCATATACGCATCAGTTTGGCCAGAATCACATCCAGTTTGTTCGACACTTTCGGTGACACCGCTACAGAAGCACCTTCAAGTACTGAACAATCCAAATTACCACCTTGGCCATATATCCGGAACGGAATGAAATATTTCTATCACATCAACTGCAATAGAAATAGCGTAACGAGAGATGTCGAATATGCCGTAAATTTCATAACAGTTACGGAATTTTTGTAAGAAAATCCAAGTTCAAAAATTGGAATGTTTTCAAAAATACACTTTTCCACCTATTGAATGTGAATTCGGTAATCTTTATCGCTGAGATCATATAGTCTTACTGCGACACTTCCACCACACAAAGTATACCGTGTGAATTAAGGTTAAAGTATGACATTCACAACTAGTAAATGTAAACTGGCTTCGAACAATCGTAATGCAATTGTCCCATTTCTAGATTCAGGTTCACGATGGGAACACCACCGTGGTCGTTCTTAGAATAGTGGTTACCGAAGCCATCACCAACCGGAAACTGTAAGTGTTCGAGTACTTAGTTATTATTAGGAGATGCGAACACTTTCGGCTATCATAGCTGAACCACAACACAGTATTTCACGGTCCTTGCATTCAATCCAGGGTAAACGATGGAGGCATAGTATCAGTTGAGGTAAATCTTACATCGAAAAACAAAGGATGAGACAATCTAAGCATCTAACATGACATTATAAAGACTCGCAAATCTGAAAAGGCAGAAGAGTTTCTCCGGCGCAAAGTTTTATGAAGTAGGTCCATCCGATGTCTGCACGGCAACTCGAAGATGTGATCAAATTTGAGTAGAAGCGAAACTCAGCCGAATCGTATCCGATAAAAACTTAAAGTGCAAAGGATAGAAGATTTGTGGATGTACGTCGATGTCTTAGTTAATCTCGGTACTGATGAATGGCTCACATAATCCATCTATTAAATATTATCTCACCACAGTGAGGATCCTCACTCGTGCAAAAATATTCAACTCATGACCTACCTCTTCCAAAGATTTCCAGGTCAGCAAAATTGCCAATACGGGTCTGGAGTGTGAGAGCGCTTTGATGATCCGGAAGGCCTTTGGCCGCATGAAACACTAAAAGAGTACAGAGGTTCTTCAGGGTTTGTTCGATTTCTTTTTGAACAGCTAGCCGTTTTTCTCTATGCCTAATGAAATATTAAGCAGCTTAAAGTTAAAACTTCAATGATTTGTGAATTTCTAGATCGTGTATACTACTAGAGACTGCCTCTTTTTGTTGGTGTGCAAATTCTCCGGTCAACCGTACCCCGGTAGGTAAAACGGAATCAGAACCAATTTCGATGTTTAACCCACCAATGTTGCTCCCGAAATTGATGGCCTATTTCGACATCTCTCATTACGCTATTTCTATTGCAGTTGATGTGATAGAAATATTTCATTCCGTTCCGGATATATGGCCAAGGTGGTAATTTGGATTGTTCAGTACTTGAAGGTGCTTCTGTAGCGGTGTCACCGAAAGTGTCGAACAAACTGGATGTGATTCTGGCCAAACTGATGCGTATATGGATCGAGCATGATCGGTTGGTGTCCCAGTGCAGCCGCTTGAGATGTAGTTTATGAATTCCATTGCAGTATGATGCTACGGCGGTAAGCAATGACTCAAGTGTTGATCGCGCATGATCCATTGGTATCAGGGGACGGAGACAAACACAGACAAACGCACACACACACACAGACACACAGACAGACGGGAACGCGTACTTGCAAGATAAACAACCAATATGTATATCATGGGAATTCAGGCTTGTGTGACCAAGACAGGTCTCACAATGGTCTCACCGCGCTTCAACGGGAGGTAGAGAAATCTGTACTACATGGTGATCATCTATAGACGTCGCTGGGAGGCTTGTCAGCGCCGATGAGGTCGACGAGACAGCTTGAACTGATGCTGAGAAATTTTGAAATGATACTAGGACAACTTGAATTGCAAATGGATAAACACGTGAGGTTTCGCATTATAGCCACAGCGGAGGCAGTTACAATTCATCTTCACAACTCTCCTCTGTGTGCTTGAAACAATTCTTTTGTGCACCGAAGCTCCAAAGGCCGGTTTTCCGACTAGTAACCGAATGATGAAATATCGGAGAAAACGTAAAATGGGCATCCTTTAGGATACAAATTGTTGAATCTTCTTATTACTTTCTCTGTTCCTTTGTAAATCCTTATCTGGTATTAGTCATATATGTATTGCGTTGGTATGGCATGATTAAGACACACTGTTTCCCAATGCACGAATTATTATCTAGACTAAAACGCTGTGAATGAATACTCAAATACATGAGGAAAGGATAAATTACTAATGGGAGCACCGTAGTGCTCTTTGTCTGTCATTCCACTAGCCTGATATGACCTCAGCTGCAGCTGATAGGATTCAAAAACTTGAAAGTATTCCTTTAACCTCAAAGGTCGACATTGCTGTTAAAGTCCCCTGTGTTTCCCGCAGTTATTCATTCTTCACCCAGGGATTTCTAACCTTCCCCTATTGATTCTTAACCCTCGCTCATGGCTTGTAGTCTATAAGTATCAGTTTCTTTACTGAGTAGTACGAAGACGCGTCCTGCACGCTTACCTGAACGGAAGACTTGTCAAGATATCTTGGGTGTTTGATCTAGCTTAAAGTCGACCAACAACTGTTCTCATCATCTTGTTGATTAGGCATACATACTTAGATCATTGGAAAAGAATATTGTAGCAATAATTCACGTGTGGGTGTATGATGGGGGAGGTGGGAGGGCGTGAGCGGATTGCAAGCATTTCAGAAACTTACCCATAACGGGCAAATAGGGGTGAGGTTCGGTGCTTGTGAACCATACTTTTGTGCAACGTCGAGCCCAAGTATGATGCACGTGAATCGCTTTCTTTTCGTAATTGCTCGGATACGTATTTATGTAACACAACACACGGGGGTAGGTTGACTGTTGTATTTCCCGAATAAGTGGTTGAGTTGAACAGTTCGTTGCGGGAAGCGCACGTAGACACATGTGGGCTATGTGACCGGTCAACATCCCCAATACGAGATACATAAATCGGTGAGATTTCAACCATTCGCTAAACCGATTTGGAAAGAAATAACGTCGGGGAGACACATGATTGTTAGTTTCCATATTGCAACTGGAACCGTTACAGTGCTGATCCCGACGATCTAGCACACTGAAGGATCGTCCAAATGGAAAACAAATTTCCGATGGGACTGGAAACACACGCGTAATGATGTATTGTACAATGCGCAACGACTGTGTGTTGCTATTTTATTTTCCCTCAGCTAATCGGTCATCCAAAAGAAGCTGTACGTGGGGTCCAGAAATGTGACAGGTCATCTGGATTAATTGTTCTAACGATTTCAACCTGTGACATCGACCATTGTGCGTGTGACGAATTTAAAATGAATAAGCCAATCAAACGGGTGGTTGTATCCGAACCCACGCACACGGAGGCATGTTGACACCGCAAAGTGAAACACGCACATATGTAAGCCCACGTTCGCACGGATACGTACATACGCACATGCACGTACACACACACGCACGTACACACACAATGCCTAAGCACACTCAGGATAGCGTATGCAAGTGTCGAAACGCTGGCTTTGTCGACCCAGCATAGTTTATGACAGTATTTTCCAGCCCATGCGGTCTGACTGTCTTTTTCGAACGGTCATGTTTCCAATGTTCACGATGACGGGCCAAACAGGCCTCGACTCGCTAGAGAACGACGTGCGTATCGAGTATCGGAGTAGTGCAACTTTCGAATATGGTTATTCGTATTATGAACAGAGCGACTTTTCTTGAGATATCCGATCAAGTGTTATGACTGGAACCAACCTGAACCTCTAAATCCGGCAGACAACGTACAGGGAACGTGCGCCGGAATTCCCTAACCATGAGCAAATGCAGACTTTTATCTCGCAAAATATCTGATGTCGGTTAGGATATCTCCCTTTATGTCTGCAACAAATTTGCAACGTTGAGGTAATTTCTCTACCGTCTGTTTCATCTGTGTGTGTGTGTGTGTGTGTGTGTGTGTGTGTGTGGAAAAACAGTTCCGCTGAAAAAAAAGCGAAAAAGATAACTCACGGTGGACTATTACAATGCTCTCATTCAAGTATTTCTTGCCTTACTTAGTCCCCGTCTAACGAACCCGAGACTACCGTTGAAATTATGAAAAGCTCATTAGCCTCGGTGGAATTCGAACCCATGCATGGACGCCGCATACGCTTTTGTGCAGCGTACACTCTGCCAACTGAGCTACGCCGCATTGTCAGTACTGACCTTTTCATATCCCAATCACCCGTCCGAGACCCAGACCGCGTTTTCCTATGTTCATTTGAATGAGTGAGTAACGAAGGGTCTTCTTAACCAATGGTATCGAGTGATTTCACCGTGGATATAATGGTTAACGGCCGTCAGAAACACCGCGAATGAAAAAGAAACGCTCAAAATTATTTACAGGTTTCATACGTCCCTAGTTTTAACAGGACGAGAAAAACGTTTTCTTTTTTTGAAGGATAACATGGATTCAGCTATTTCGTGCACCGTGTCTCAGTCAGTGACTTATGTATATTATATTATGTATATCATTTTCTCGATACCACATGATCTACTTGTACTGTTGTTGCTGCTGTTTTCTTGTTATTATCATCGGTGGTGGTGGTGGCCAAACCTACATTGGCATTGTATACGAGTAGCCGATTG
>UZAN01049011.1:11725-22963 GCA_900618425.1 Echinostoma caproni | reverse complement strand
GCCTATCACCCCACCCCCACCACCACCACCACCACCACAACTGGGCAAATACTTCCAGTTGATGCAAGTTCTCCATCTGGAACGGAGGTTTCCTGGGAAATAAGTTATCTCAAAAGGCACAAGGGCTCCGGCCCAGACGGGACGTCCCCATCGGCTTTAAAGGATGGAGGCTCAGCCTTGGTCTCAGAGTTAACAAAACTCCTAGGCTCAGTGTGGGAGAGAGAGAGAACAGCTTCCAACTGAAAGGTGTGAATCGGTCATCATATCGATTTACAAGAAAGGTGATAGATCCTCCTGTTAAAGTCACAGAGGAATGAGTTTAATAAACATCGTCTCTAAAATTCTTGCTGGGATCATACTCCATCGATTGTTTGTCGCCATTTTTATCTTCCTGGATCTGAAAACGGTTTTCGACTTAGTTGACCGCTCTGAAATCTGTTGCTGCCTTTCTCTGAAAGATAATTTCTGAAAGTTAATTTCACATTTTCTTTTATTCATACACGTGGGACGCCAGAAAGTGAGTCAAACAAATAATAGTACAATATGTCTATAAAAAGAAAATTGTTCAATGATTGGCATCAGGTTGCCCACACGATACCAGGTGAATTTTATTGGGGAATCGACAACCGGAGACTCTGGCTAGCCAAAGCCTGACCAGCAAGGCTGCAGGGTGGTGTGTGAAAACCACAATCTATTGGTCGCCGGTGGCCGTTTCATTGGAGCATACGTCCTTTGGACGGGATGTTGGCTTTTTGTCTTCTCACTTTGGTGCCAAAACACCTCCGCCACGAGAAGGCAGTGCATAGGGATTCCTCAGCAGAGGCTATTTGAGACGCTTGGTCATATAGGAGCATTTTGCGAGGTGTAAGGGAATGGTGACCAGTTGCAATCCGAGACACCCATCCCGGCCATACTGAGGTTATCGGCTTTCGATTAAAGTAGATGTGAGATGCAGACAAATTTACTCCGACAAAATACTGACTTAGTGTAATCACTAAATAAGAAACAAAACACGTCATTCTAACCTTTTTTCCGTGTAACAAACGTGTCTGCAGTATTTAACGTGGTTATTTAGTTCTGAGTCCTCGTTTGTTAGCATCTGTCATGGCTTTAGAGCCTTCTCTCATTGCATTTAAGTCTCGAACCCTCGTTAGGTAGTCAGTGTTCCTGGGATATGCATATGTGCGAACACACAGAAGCACAGACCAATCAGCTCAGTTTTCAATCAAAGCTTGCTCAGCGCCGTGGCCGTGGGGGATAAAGTTTTGCTAAGTGGCGTAGTCGGACTTGTTTCCCAGTCGCACTTGTTAAGACATTTTCAACATATCCTTACTGACCGGATAAATGTGCATAACGGTAGATCAGATACTCATCTGTGCTAACCAATACAACCGATTTATACCGGGGTTAGGACAACGTGAGTAGAGACTAAAACTATCAGCGATACTTAGAGAAACCAGGAGCGAAGGATGAAACCCCACAGGTGAAGACTGTATAAAAATGGCAAACACTGAAAGTTTGCCAAAGAGACACTATTTTTCATCACCCATTCATTTATTTTCTCGATTGGTTGTGAATTTTTCCTGATACTTTCGTCATGACAATCCTCATTTAGCTCTTTGTTAATTGCGTTCACCTCGGTTCAGTTCTGTTCCAAGTGACCATTTTGGTTATTTTTGGATACCTACCGGGCTGAACGAGTCGATGGAAGAATTACGAGCTGGAAGCAGACAAGAGTGAAGATACAGAATGCGGTTAAACCGATTTTGAGAAAAGAATTGATTCCATATATAGGCGTCAACGTTTACGACATCCAACCATATCACTAAGAGTCTCTAATCGTCGATTCAACCAATGCCAAAGTCCCCCAACTAAGAAACTTGATGCTACCTATCTATCCCGCGTCAGGGTTTGGAGACCCTCCTGTGAGACCTCGCTCTGACCACCCTTGGATTTTTATAACCCACTCAGTAAACATTGCACACCGAGGATGCCTATCGTTAGGCATGGAGGTGAAACATTTTCTCCAGTGCAACAGTTATCCAACGATCTTCATCTAACCTCGAAGTTCCTTATCCGGTTGCCATACAAGACTCGTGTAATGCGGCAAATACAGTGGTGCATGAATACACGGCTGAGAACCTACGCCGGACAGTCTCGGACTAAAGAGGGGGTCAGGGAGAAAGTATGCTTCGTTCTGGGACCAATTAGATCAAGAATAAATCTACGCAGGTGATTAATTACCATCCACAGTCAATCAAGACAGCTGACAACGATCAACGGTCAACCAATCACGGTGAATACGCGTTTCCTTGCCCCCTCTCTCTCTCTGCTACAAATAAGGACACGTTTGACGCAAGAAAACAATTCCAACACGTTTACAGCTATATTTTACTTCATCTGTGAAGTCGCTATCTGAATGAAGACGTTATCGAAGGACGATTGTATGGGAATCTTGTATCGAGGCGATCAGCGAGCTTAGGCGTGATGTCAACGGAACGTCGAAAATTGCAATGAGAGACGAATACAAATGGAGAAAATGAGGTTTGATGACATTTTTCTGCACCTCATCGTTTACTTGTTGCTGTCTTACTATCAATTTCATTCGTACTGTTGTTCTTTTCAGGGCACTAAAGTTTAATAGACAGACCGTGCAGCACAAAGTTAACTTCAAAACGGCGCACGGTGCACGTGGATGGCTTTATTCCACAGGCAAAATAGGTCATTAGAATATAAACCAAAGGTAGATCAAAAATCCATCCGAACAGACTGTGACTGAAGTTCCAAATGATCGAAAAAAATTTCCTTCGCTTTTTCGCTCCCAACCTCTATAACAGGACTAGGAAAAAAACACCAATGAAGTGCTCTATTTCGCGGCTTTGGTACTTTAGCCCATAGCCATCTGGGATAGTCAGAAAAAAATTGTCGGATAAATCGGTGGTATCGTGGCAGAAAAGTTTCGCAAACATCACTCATTTTTGTGACTCAAAGGGAAACAACCAAAAAAATGATGAAGACTATGCACATTTTAACTCCCAACTCCGGAAACATCCAGCATAACATATGTAGATACATGATTAATGCTCCTTGATCTTGCATTGCCATTTGTTGGCTAACTGTCAACGTTTTTTTGTTCTCAACTATTTCTTCAGTCATTGTTTCGGTCAACAGAACGAGTTGAAGAAACCGACTGCTATCTCAGTAATCAAGCGAGTGCGTGAACACTATTTGGACTTAAACCATCGAAATCGTATCACTCATTAGACCACCTATTTAGGGACCAATTAGGTGCAAAAAATCCATTCGCGAAGAGTATGAATTTTATGAACTTATGCAAACTAAGAAGAGGAGATGGAAGAAGAGGAAGAAGAACAGGTAGTCCTCTGTTTCTCGTTCCGTTGTTACCGGGACCAATGAACTGATTGACGAGCCCTATCAAATGCGAAACTCAAGTCTAAAGCTTCTAGAGAGTATGGTTGTGGGGTGAATTTAGGAGTGTGCGTGAAGATGAAGTCTGTGGGATAGACAGTCCCAATCCTAAAAAAGCAATCAGAAGCAAATGAATCACAGTGATGGACACAAATTACTTATGAGAACTTTCTGATTAAAACCTATTTCAGGGATATTCGAAAGGATAACGAAACAGACTAACAAGGTTAAGGTCACCAACGCCGGATGACAGCCAAGCGATACCCCAGTCTACCATTCCTATTGTTACCACATCACATTACCGCGGGACTAAGATTAGCCATTACAAAAGCTCTGAAGCAACAATGAAAAAGTGCATCAAATGAGTGAAATGAAACAATAAGGTGGTATGCAGTCGATAATGTATAAAGGAGAATAAAATCAAAATTGTAATGAACTGGAGGACGAGGGGACTAGAAAAAGCGGACTTACTTTTACAAATAAAATAGGAATGGTCTCTTTTTGGCGACTGTAACGACGTGCGACACGATAGACTGTTTCTGGGACAAACTCGAGCACCAGATTGAGATAAACATCGTCCTTCTGTAGAAAACGATAGAATTCAGAAGTCAAACATACGAACCTGAGTGAAAACTGCGTTGTTAACAAATACAGAAGACGGAATTTTAAATCAAAATAGCGAATTCATAATTGAGCCTCAAATAACCTAATCCTCCTCGTCATGTTTCAGAAAGAACCTATTTCACTCATTCATATAAACTTTCATCATATACCCCGAAGATAGAGCACCTAAGTCAAAAGAACCACAAATGGGACGGATATGCTTGCAGGGAGAGTTATAAACATTGATCCATATCAGTTCACACAAGAACTGTCTGAATTCGTTCCAGCGAACATTATTTGGGATCTAAGTAGCCCAAAAGAGCTCCAGTTGTTACGGAAGAGCACCATAGTTTCACTTTCTGTTTGAATAACCATTATTCATGCACTTCCGCGCATGATTGCTGTCGTTTGGCTGCCCACTTGCATAAAGAATGGAAGGGAAACAGGAATGGTGAAAGTAAGATAGAAGAGAAAATTGAGAATTTCAGTGGACTAATGATGCAAAGAAATTGAGAAGATGCAAGAACGCCACTGTTTACGACACCCAGCCATATAACTGAGTGTCTCTAACCATCAGTTACGATCATCCCGAGGTCCCATCATCATCATAGGGCGAAAAATCATTATAGATTTCGTGTATTACGGAGTCGTCGCGTACCGGTCAGAGAAACTAACAAAACAAAAATCAGTAAAGCATCCAAGATTAATAGCTTATTCACTAGACAGAGTATTTATTCAAAAATGCCAGCTGGCCTGATGCTAGTTCGATTATTTTGCTGTATGTAGCTGAAGCTGTGAAACTCCAACAGAACTTGTATTTAATTGCTCAAGAAACATGAGTGAGCCGAATCTGATGGTTTTCTGCCCATTCCTAGTGGGATAGGGATGATTCTCTGTTCCACTCGATCACTAATTTACTACACAACATTAGGTTGCGAGAGTACAATACCGTCGGGGGCCGAATCACATAACGTTCCTATTTTCAAGAAAGAATCATTATACTTCAGTACAAACCACTGCGGGACAGATTTGGTTATGATCTTCACCGGAACGTCGGCTGAAGAAGAGCCTCAAGAAGAACCGTGAGGACTGATGGACAACAATAGCTAGTGAAATGGAAGTAGCAGCTGCATCAGGAAATAATCAAAGATTGTTTCGACTGATACGCAACACGGGAGGTTGGCGAACTCGTTAGTGAAGCAGTCTGCGATAAGAGGGGACAAGCTATTCACAATAGGGATCAACGACTTGATCGCTAGGCGGAACACTTCAGCGAACAGTTAAGCTGGCCTAGTGCTAAACCAGGTGGTCTCATCCGCAACTGAAGCTCCGTGGGCACTGTCATGCGATCATCCAACGGAAGCAGAAGTTCGGTCTTGCATTCAGGTTCTGCCGCGAGGAAAGGCAGCAGGACTACATGAGCTGCCTACTACTGTTTTCAAGATGGGCGGTGATAACGTCGTAAGCTGTATTACCACCTTACTGCGCAACATTTGGACGAAAGAGAGCATTCCTTCAGCTTGGGGCGAAGCACTGATCGTTCCCATTTTTAAGAAAGGATCTCGCAACAATTGCGAAAACCACCGCAGGATCAGTTTGATCCCGATCGTCACCGAAGTGCCTCGATCATACTTCGGTGGCTGACTCCTCTAAGAGAGATCAACATCCGTGAACAGCAAGCCGCATTCAGGCCTGACCGTGGATGTTGTGGTCAAATTTTTACGTTGTGACATGTCCTTGAGCTGCATCACACTCACCGTCGGCCAACAATCGCAGTGTTCCTCGACCTGAAAGGAGCCTTCGACCCTGTCGACCGCGAAGCACTGACAACCTCCCGAAAAGCAATCCCCAGAAGTACGTTAACTTACTGAGATCTCTGTATTCACATAGCTCTGGTCGTGTGATGATCTATGATGAACTAAGTAGGCCATTGGTCACCAGCAGCGGTGTTCGTCAAGGGTGCTCTCTCTTCCTAACTTCGTCGAGAACGAAATACTCGAGAACACACTAACAGACCTCTGAAACGTAAGTATCGAACGGGCAGCTGGTGAAAAGCTGTGCGATTTGGAGTATGCCGATGACATCGTCTATCTGTTCGAATGTATGGAAGACGCGCAAAGCAAACTTGATAGAGTGACAAGTGGGGTTGCCACATTCGGTAAGTGTTTTGCACCTTCAAAGTGCAAAGTGATGTTGCAGGAATGGATGTCGCCTACTCTCGCTCTGAAACCAAACGACCAGGAATCAATTGTAGTGGATCAATCTTCGTACTTAGGTAGTTGCGTGACCAATAACGGAAGCGCAGCAAAGGAGACAATCACTCGCATTTCCAAGGCAGAATACGCAGGACTGAAATACCTTTGACGTAGATGCGACGTTTCACTGAAGTCGAAAGGTCGTATATATTGTGCAACCGTTCGCTCAGTTCTGCTTTATGGTTGTGAGACCTTGAATTTGCAAGCAGAAGATATCAATTGACTAGAGGTTTTCGACTATCGGTGTTAACGTAGTTTGGTTCAGTACACTGCACCCACAAAGTTATGGTCCAGTAAGTGTCTAAGCTAAACTAAGTAACTCATTTGCAACACACGACGGCATTCATGATCGGTCTCGTGTTTCACCATTCCTCTTCAATTTTATCGCAGAACACACCAAGTGGTGTCTAAAATGTTGACATTGAATGGGTAGGTGGAGGAAAACTGTGCAGTTTCGAGTTCGCTGACTTCATCACCTGTCTGCGCGAATGCATGAACGATACACGAAGTGCACTTGACAGCCTAAGTTCTATTAGGTTGTTCGGTCTGCACTTTGCACATTTGAAGTGTGTGATGGGGTGAGAGTGAGTATCGCGAACATCTGCTTTCAAGCATGATTGTCAGGAATTAACTCAAGTGGATTGCTAGGTCATCGCGTCATCAATGATATGGGCATAAAGTAACCGCTCACATTTTCGTGGCTCGGTTCAATTCAGTTTTTACAACCATTAACCATGCACTTTTGTGCACCGACTTTGGTTGCCACTTTGGATAAAACAGCAGAATGAAGATTGAAATATTGGGAACAAATTTAAGCGGAAGATAGCGGATTCATACAGACTGAAGTTACCAGAATGATGAGTAGATGCATGAGCCTCACTGATTGTGACATCCAGCCATATCGCCCAGTGTCTCCAACTATCGGTGACTATGATCTCGGGGTCCCCAGCCAGGGAACCAAAAGATAGCAACCAAAACGGGCGCACGAAAGTGCATGGTTAATGGTTGTAAAAACTGAACTGAACTGACCTAGTCTCTTGGTCAAGGCTTTTATAACCTCATGCCAAGTTTTAGTTTGAATTCCCTTGATCTTTTTCCAATCGCTACCTGCCTCGGCAAACATCGCACGCCTTGGCAACCTAACTGGTGACATGCGTAACACATATCCCAACCAGCGTCATCTATGGAGGTCGACCACTTTTTCAAGGTTAGAGCAAACGAGAACATTTCTAGCACCAAAACAACGTCTCATTTTAACTGAAAGATCGCATAATTCCGTCACTAAGCGATCGGTTCTGCTTTGCGATTGTGATACCTTGATTTGATTCGCGGAAGACATTTCTCGACTGTAGATTTTAGATTGTCGGTGTTTACATAATTTGGCGCAGGTGAGATGGAGTAAGCATGTTAGCAACAATGAGGTAAGTTGCCCTGTACTTATAAATGGTGCAGGGAAGAAGTCATCACACCAAATTCTGATTCGCATATTAGGACACGCATTGCCTAAACCCAGCAGTCATCTGCACCGCGAATTCTTTAGAATTGCTGTTCTATAATGGAGGAAAACATATGAAGGTCAACAGAAACGAGGAGACGACGCATAAAGAAATGCACAGTCATTAAATAAAGTGTGGTGATTTAGCCGCTACAAAGCTACAACGCTACAGCAATAATATCAATAACAATAATAGGGGATAGGTGGATTGGGGCACAGAACAGAGTGGAAAGACGATAAAACAGTTAAACACGGGAAAATGGAAGATAACTGGGATAACAACCTAACCTAGTGGGGCATTGTAGTCCCGGGGCTTAGGTTGCCGGTTTTAAACACTGAACAGCAGGTCCTCAGGACTAAGGGGTCCAGCCCGTCTGTTTTTCATCACACAAATTTGTGTAAATAAGTGTCTTCCGTATTCCATGTCGGGATTCCACGACTCCGAAACAGGCTCATTGGAAACACAGGAGGACATGGTGGAAAATCGACGTCAATGGTGTTCTCGTTGCATTTCCTGGAGCCAGAATACTTGTGAATGTATCCAAGCACAGTTAGATTGTGTGCGCTGTTGTGACCATGGGTATCTACTTGCATTTCCCTTACCTCAAAACAGACCCATTCCCTTCATCCGTTTCACGTATTCATGCTTATTTTGAGTACACGGGCAAGCTGGTCGCGATCAGCGAGATTCGCTTCCCTGTATATCGGGGTGTGGTGACGATTATGGTGACTTGTTGCCCTTCCGCTGTCATTGAAAGTGAGCTACAAACAAGAACAGTATTATTCAGCCTTAAGTAAAAACAGAAGCTTGAGTGCGGATAACAAAGCGCAAAACATCTTGGTAATTATGAACTAGAGAAGAAAACCCGTGGACGGCGAGACACATAAAAGATGCCATTAAAGGGCTGTACATCATTTTCGTTGTGTTCATTATTCACAATTATTATTCGCCTTGAAATGCATACCCCAACAGGTCTTTGTTTTACCATCTTTAGCTTTTCTCAACCCACTATCTGCCTCGGCAAGCATCGTGCGCAATGGTAATATATTTGAAGGCATGCGTAACATACGCCCCAACCAACGTAACCTATGAAGGTCAACCACCTGCTCCAGTGGACAACCGTCTTTACCTAAAACACTATGCTTAGCCTCTGCATTGCTCGTCCGGTTCCACGACCACACTAGTACAATGCTGCGTAGACAGCGGTGCTCGAACACGGACTATCTTTATCCTGCTCAAGTAGTGGCCACGTTTCCGCACCGTATAGCAGAACTGGCCGAACTGCTCGTAACATACCGTGATCCGTATCCACAAGTATCGAACAGTGAGAGCGGCAATCTTGAATCGGTGATTCACAGCGATGTGTTTGATTCAGGTCAATCGCTGTGAACAGGTTCGTGGTTCCCAAGTAATGCCGTGTCGTTTCATGTGCGAGAAGTTGGTGCTTTACAGGAGCAATCCGTGATCCGCGCAAAGTTGGAGTAGGCGATCTCCGTTGTCCGTCCGGTTGGTTAGGATTGCATGTGGACCGTCAAGAAGCGTTTCTGATTCGTCCAGGGATACCACTTGAGCATTGAAGTCTCAGGCGACTACTACGACATCCATTGATCGAACACTCTGGAGCAGTTGCGAAAGATCCGTGTAGAATTCATCCTTCAGTTCAAGTGCATTGCAATCGGTCGGTGGATACGCTGATACGATGAATGAGCACTGACGCCTCACTCTGTACACGTTGACCCGTGCTGAGCCGTTGAGACGTACAGTTGTACAGATGACCAGTCGGCTACTGACTGGAATCCAGTCAAGAAGCGAGCGCTCAGTCTTGGCACAGCACAATCCCGACACCAGCAACTCCGCTAGCGTCTGATGCCGAGTCGCCTGACACACGAAGGGTGATGAGGTTCGGTCAGGAGAACGCAGAGAGATGATTGAAGTAGGGTATTGTATGCGTGTTTCGGAGACAACTTGAATGTTTCAATGGTTCTAGTTAATGCAGCTTCTTGACCGATCTAATAGTGTGCAAACGTTGAACGCGGCTAATTGAAAAGGGAATTTGGCCTAGAAAATCCTAAAAATGTGATCGTTTGGCCTTACTGGTAAAACGCTAAGTGATATCCGATTGGTGGCATAAACAGGAGGAATCTGAAACTGTTCGGCATTGCGGGGAAGAACTAGATAGCCGGGAAACAGGTTTCTCGAAATGGGTGCCTAAGACATTATGACATGACACACACTCAACCTCCGAAAGCCTCACAAGGGTCAACGGTGGGTATCTCGGGTTGCAGCTGATCATTGTTCCCTTACATCTCGCGAAATGCTCCTATATGACCAAGCGTCTCAAATAGCCTCTGTTCAGGAAGACCTACTGACTGCCTCTCACCAAAGTGAGAGGACAAAAAGCCAACATCCGAGTGTACAGCTTAGTTGGTGAAAAACTGGCGGTTCACCTAACAGAGTTGGCCAAAACCCTGATTCCAAACCAACCAAGCGGAGGCGTACGAACCATACACACCTTCCCGGTTGTAGCAATGGTCACCGGCCCCAATGAGCACGTTGGACGTTTGACCACATCCGAAGGACTTATGATCCGATGAACTAGACACCGGTACCCCATGGATTGCGGATTTCCCAAACCGCCCCGCTGCCTTGCGGGTTTGGCCTTGGCTAACGAAAGGCTCCAGTTGTGAATTCTCGGAGAAAATTCACCTGCCCTAACCTGAGCAAATTAGCAGTGTTCCCTCACAAACTCTTAATGGAACGTTTTTCTTCTTGCAGAAATTATTGTACCGTGATTTATTTCCTGCTTAGTGGCTCGACACCCTAGCAGCACCCGTCCACAAAGCTACAACGAACACAAAATAAAAAATGCTTTCATACTGCATCGATCCTCGCGCAGGATAACCAGGACCGAGCTGCCTATTGTATCGAGAGGGGCTGGTAGCGAAAGGTGGGCTACTGCTTAGACATCCCAACCTCTGAGTCTTCCATACGCAACCCTCGTTCGTTTCCTCTTCTTCCGACCCATAACATCACATCAGGTAACTTGTTTGGCACTCGCCAAAGGTTGTTGCCAAACAGTACTGTTTCAGTTTCAGTTTCAGTTTTTACAACCATTAACCATACACTTTCGTGCGCCGGTTAGGGTTGTTGTCTTTTGGTTGCCCATTTGGATAAAAGAGCGAAATGAAGATTGGAATGCCCAAGCAAATTCAAGCGGAAGATGGAGAATTCACATAGAGTGGCGTTAGGAAAATAACGAGTGGATGCACGAGCGCCACTGTTTGCGACACCCAGCCATATCACTCAGTGTAGCTAACCATCGGTGACCATCATCCCGAGGTCCCCAGCCAGGGAGCCTAACGGGGCCTATGTGACCCAGTCTCCTGGTCAGGGTTTTCATACCCTCATGCCAGGTCTTAGCTTGACCACCCTTGGTTTTTTCCAATCGCTACCAG
>UZAN01049010.1:0-22965 GCA_900618425.1 Echinostoma caproni | reverse complement strand
ATACGCGCCAGTCTTCCCAAACAAAGCAATCATCGGCGCTGTAGATCGCGGCTCCATCCAATTTAGAAATAGGGGGTCGGAAAGAACTGTGCTTGATCGATACGAGTGCGGCAATATCTCTGGCGAGAACCCAAACAAACATGGAATTCAGCTATCAAAACCGTTGGTGGTTACCGGTTGAAGGCAGATGAAGTGGCGAGACGGACTGTCCGTGTTAGAAACAATATAATCAAGCAATCTCACCAGGCCAGTAATACCGAAACACGCAACGGAGCACGCACATGAAGCCATGGAAATCCGTATGGAAATAGCTCTACTTGAATGCCGCTGGTATCTTGATGAAATGATAACCAGGAAGAAGTTGCCCCGTAGTTCTCATTCCGAAACAGTTGCGCCTAATCCTTATTAAAGAAATATCGTGAACTGGCACACACTGACTGCGAGTGAACTTACGACCGGCTTTGACAGCGAACTTATTGGCCAAACATAAAGGTCGATGTGACAAACCAGGTGCTGGCTTGTGAAAAATGACAACTTTTCAAGTCAGACACCCGCCAATCACGATTTCAAATTCAGTCAATACCAGTATCCGAATTCGGTGGGCTATAATCCATCGACCATCGACCTTTCCGATGTCCCCTAGAGGACACCAATATACTGTTGTAATGACGGAGCACTTCAAGCGCTGCATCGAAGCTGTAGGAATCTCTGATCAAAAAGCCACTACGATAAACAGTGATGAGGCATATCGTGGCAAATTATGGTTTACCGCAAGCCATCCCAACAGACCAAGGCCCCTTCTTTGAGATTGATGAATTTCGCACAAGCATGTGCGAAATTCATCAATTTCCAATAAGTTTTCCCCTAGATCTCTCGAGTGTAACCATACTCAGGAGGTCGGCATAGCCATGTGATATCAAGCGCCTCACTGAGCTGTGAATGGAGACGCCCACTAAGGGTTAACCACGGATAAGACATGGTTAGCTGTGACAATGAAGCATTACTGAACAAACAGCAATGGCACTACTAGGATGTGGGTTGTGACAGGCCGGGCACCTGTCTCGCCGCATATCATCACCAACTCTCTTTAACACAAGGTGGGGCGAAAAAATGCATAGATGCCCTGGTATTAGCTGAAGTTCCTGAGCATCAGAAATATACTTAAACGCAATCAACGCTGTATGAACTTGCTACCATTCTCTTGTCTTTGGGGCCCACGGTCGTCCAGACATCACTGTCTGAAATACGTATGATTTACGTTGGTCACGGGTTATCATAGAACTGAAGCCTCCGACGCTATCCCACAGCCGTGAAAGTTGTTTTTTCCAACACCTAAGGCTCCGGATGGAACTTCCTGAGTAAGAGAGTCAGGAGACCTAGTGTCTCACAAATATGGGTGTTAGGCCAAAACTGCGTAAACTGGAGAGCATTTCGCTTCGAATGATTGTTCAGTTTTGATCTAAATTAATTGATGGAGTGGTCGTTTGCCGTGGGGCCAACTCGTCTTGATATTCAACTAGCATGACCTGGTTGGAAAGCACGGCGACGTCAAGCTATTCGTGTCTCGTTTATCTGCGGCCACCAAATTACGTAGACAACCTGGCACCAACCAATGTATGATCAGAGTCCCTGCAGGTAGACCAAAAACGCTTTTCGCATACCCTCTGTGGCTATAGCTAATTACTGTGATCAACTTAAGTTCACCTATGAGTCAAATAAGGCTAACACTAAGCGCTTGGTGCCACTTTAGGTGTTTCGAGTTCGTTCTAACGAGAAACAGACTGTGTTCCGAGCATATGCTGATAAGTCTATCCCCGTTATCTGAACGACAACTATCAGACACATCCGACGACAGATGACTAAGGCGTGTATTTAGACGTCAGGACATAATCACGATATCCGTCTTAAGGACTGTGAGAACAACCTCAATTAAGCTGTGATAGACGCTGTTTGACTATATGTGGAATATAGTCTGTGGGAGAGTAGGCAGAAACCACGAATAAGCACCGTTCATTCAATTTACGCTTGTTGACTATACATGAACCTCGAAGACCCACTGTGCGTAGTCCACTGTCTACCGGGATCCAATCCTATAGATCGACCTTGGCCCTCGCACGCGAGGCAATAACGTTTCCTTGATCAGACGTTGATGTAGCAGGAACCCGGGAAACGCGCAAATGAAACGCTTATTTTGGGTTGGAAGGAGACGTTAATTGAATTGTGTTTTCGAGACGCAACATACATCAATCTATAGTTATTCGAGGGTGCGAGAAAAACCTGCTTGTTTTGAATGCGCATCAGAGTTCTCACATTGAACGAAGCGAGTTTGGACGCCGAATGACCGCGGAGGAATGGAACGGTAGGCTCCGGGTGAGACAGTTGCCGAGGAGGATAACCGCAGGCTACAACATGAGCCTACCTCAGTGGAACCAGTCGAAGCAGAGTATGCAGTGTAAAAAGTTTATGGTGTGAGAGTAAGTGGAAATATTGCGTGCAGCTTTTAAAAAGAACGTGTTGTGTGAGCGAAGAAGATTGAAACACGCATGACCATATA
Source organism: Echinostoma caproni (assembly GCA_900618425.1). NCBI lineage: Eukaryota > Metazoa > Platyhelminthes > Trematoda > Plagiorchiida > Echinostomatidae > Echinostoma > Echinostoma caproni. The sequence goes on along the minus strand of UZAN01049010.1, from coordinate 20,411 downwards.
AGTCCATGGTTAGACCGTAGGCATAGTACTACCTGTTCTCCCAGACGGAATGGAGCTGTCTTCTTAGAGGACCTGCAACAAGTTTGTAAAGTTGTTGTGCTGTCGTGGAAATTGACTCAATCAGCTGCCCGGTGGCCGCATGGGCAGTATGCATGTTTTCTACCAATGAGCTTCCGGGTTCGATCGATTCGCACCGCTGACAGGACCCAACCAAGTCAACAAAACTGTCTAGTGCTTCCAAGCTTTTCATTTCACACTTTATTTGCTCTGTACAAGACGAACTTCAGTATATTTCCCACCGGAAAGGAATTTATATGAAGTGTACGTTAAAAACAGTAGAATAGCAGAACAAGGAATTCATTCGAACACGTTAGCAAAATAGAACCTGAGAAATCTATGTTCGGTGTCATGCATACCACAGCTGCGGGGATAGGAATTCGTCTGCACAAACTCCCTCTGTGTGCCGGAGAAAAACTTGTTCAAGCACTCAGCTCTGAGTAGTCTCGATGATCGGATGACCTAACAATTAGTTGATCACTGAGAACCCCATAACCGGTTGGTAGAAGAAATAGGCCCAATAATCTGTGATGTGCATCCTACCTTACCCAAAACAAATGCATTTTACTCGAGTGCGAGTATATATATATATATATATATAGCATAGTAAATAGTATATGAAAGACTAAAAAAAATTCCGCTGAAAGCACACGACCGGTTTCGCGATTCTTGCCACTCGTCAGGCATGCGTATCTGGTATAGAAGCACAATCATTACCAGTGTATACATAGCCCCCTTTTGTACCCAGTCTCACATTTCATCCTTCTTGGATGCATTTATACCATATTTCGTTTCCCTGATAGACGACATTCTCCACATTGTTATTGGTGACTTTAATCACGTATCCACTTATCCCATAGCCTCCCTTGGCCTAACTGATATTTGCTTATTCCCCACGGGAGGTGATTCATTTTTAGACAAGGTATTTATCCAGAACATTTTGCCCTAAAGCTCACAGCACCTGTTTCCACTAGTGATCACATCTTGATTCTTATCAGACCCACAGTGTACTCCTGAGGCATTCGCAATACACTCACAAGAACCAACCAAATCATTATTTGTCTTCGCAATCTCTCCCCAAGAAACACTCATCTTCTTAAGCGCTCCATTGGTGTCGTTTCTTCTCGGTTTTCCTTCTGTCCCTCTTTACACAATGCAGACATCTTATTCACTAAAACGTTCGCCGATTTGTTCAATCTATGCTGCCCTTTTGAAACTATTTGTCTGTAACAGCAAATTGCATCTCCACTGTTGAAATCATTCAGAAGACAGAAAGGAACGACCATACCAATCTAGAGACTCGGTGGCTGTTAAGTATTACACCAACCTGATCAAAGATGAAGTCAAACGCCTCTGTGTCGTACGCCTCCCTGCTTCTGGAATATAACAATAGTACGCGAATTTGGCAAGATAACAAGTTGCTGTGTAGGACTAATTCCAAATCTCCTGGTTATGCAACGGATTTGGATAGTGTTAATGCATTTATCCACTCATCAAGCGGTCATTACGCCACTTGTTCTGGATGATACCGTTCAAGTAGAGGCAGTTTCGAATGAAGAAACTTTTTAGTTTTTGCGCACCGTGAAAACTACGGGCAGTGTTAGTCCCCATGGTCTTTCAACTTCCGTTCTGACATCTGGGGCCTATTCTCTCAGTGAGATATCTGTATCATTTTTAACACTTACTTAGAAACTTACTCCATACGAGACTGATGCAAACCAGTAACAATTATTTCCATTCACAAATCCTCTACTACAAACGTTCTAACCAAACTCTCCCGTCCTATCGCGNTAAACTAGCATAACGTGTTGTTCTTACACGCATTCAGCGCTCACTTGATGTTCCGTATGATCCTCATCAGTTTGCCTATAAATCAAACAGATGGCCACCAGCCGCAGCTTCCTCACTTGTACATAAAATTATCAAATCCTTGAATCACTGCAAAATCTGTTCGTTGTGTTTGTGGACTACTCATCCACTTTTGATTCTAATCCTCGTTTCATTCTTCATTAACTATAAACCTTCGGCCATTTTAAGTTTTTAACTTGGCTTGCCGATTACTTCTCCATAACTTAATGTACCAGGTTAAGCCGGAAGAAATCAAAACCATTGGTGGAAAATTCTGGAGTGTTCCAAGGTGCAGCCCTTCCCTCATACTTATTTTCTACATATATCAGTGACTTGTCTACTAGCGCCCCTACTCCTCCCATTAAATAGGCCGACGTGCCTCTCAGACCATCTCTGATTCTTCTGGTCTTTCACAATTATCTGACAACTTGGAAAACGTTCAACAACTATTGGCCTCCCTTCGAATTTCTCCTAATGTTTCGAATGTCTTTACATTACCACGCTCTTCTTTCCCATCTGAACCGTCATCGATTGGCTCCGAAGCAATATTCTTGTTAAGCTTCATTAAATACGTCGGTTTTTTTTATTGATGCCACACTGCATTAGACCTCTCACATTCAACCTACCCCCTGTAAGCTTCAGCGACTTTCTTTTCATATCCGTGAGCACCGTCAGTTTCGCATTCAAAAATCGATTATTTCCAAATTCATGTACCAGTGTTTTCCCCGCTTTACTTTATTGTTCGCGTAGTATTTTTACCTATCTCCTAAAGAAAGATCATAAACCGCGTCGATGTAACCCGACCATCATCAGCCGCGTCTCTTCAATCTCGCTGGAGTTGGTAACTAACCTGTGCGAACGTCATTTGAATGCATGTGAAAAGTTTGCACAAGAGATTCTTACCGACACCACACATTCACTACACAGATTTAACTTCCCGTTATTTCCATCCGTCAGCTAGATCCCAATACCGTTGTGTTCCCTCTCGAATAAACATATTTCGTAACTCTACGGTACCCCCACTAGCACCTATGCTAGTTAACAAAGAACAGGCTTTCACAGACTTGTTAATAAATTTGGGATTTAATTTTTTATTGTTCTATTCTATTCTATTTTTTCCCTTTCTCCGACCTGTATATTTTTAACTGAGAAAGCTTTATGACTACAGAAGTTATTGCAATAGCAATAATAACAATTTTTTTAACACTCCATTTATATGCTTGTACCCAGGAAGTGTACTTTCGTTACAATAACCACATTAACAACACCGAATAAACTCGGATGGACAGCTCTTCCAGAGCCAATCCATTTAAGTCAACATTGTGATTTGATATTTTGTAAGTCATCCATCATCCCTGATTCTACCTGCGGGCTGTGACGCGCTTTAATAATAGCATCTTGGCTTTCCCTTACGGACTGGGTAGCAGGGCAGTGGTCACGCTCCTTCCTACTGGCTTACTGCGGTTGCAGGTCGGCTGTTTTGATCCGTCTTTGCGGGTACAATGTGACGAGCTTGCTGAGGTAAGAGGTTACTACCCATAATTGGAGTAATTTCTACTACCATCCAGGGCTTTTTCACTTTGTGCAGCTGCCAGTATGAAGCTACGATTTCTTTCTAAACGGAAAGGGATTCACTAGTCCAGGTTTTGCGTCAATCCCTTCCAGCTCCCACATCGCCAAGAAATGTCTATAATGGATCGGTCTTTTACATTGAGCCCCTATTACAGTGAAAAGAATCCTACGGAAACCGGAAACTAAATAGTGGGTGTTTGAAAGTGCATAATCACGAATACGCTGTTTGAGTGGCAAGCTTTAATGGTAGTCGAAATATTGAAACGGTTCCTGGCTCAGCAAGAGGAACGAGTTCTGTCTATTCAGTGTATTCGTAACCATTGCGTTCTTCCTACCTACCTTTCGGCGCACGGAGAGAATCACGAAAGTGCTCTGAGTCTTTGAACGGTTTCCTATAAAATGATGAGGCATCACAAGATATTTCACATCTGTTACCGCCTGGGATAATACCAACGTTGATGGACAAATTACAACGGTTCACATGGTGACTCAAAGACGTCCTTCACTCTGATACTCAGGCCGGAAGAAAACTGCTTTTAATGAAGTGTTCTTACTGTTTAATTCGAGTACACTATCTTTTTGCTGAGGTGCAGCTGATCAAAATTTCCACCCTAATACCCAACTACGCTGTAGCAAGTAAGGGGTGTGATGAATATGTATCCGAAGGTATTCTGTGCTACCAGGCGCAACTCTGGCGCTATCCGAGATGCTCCAAACTAACCATGAAATAGCATGAACTAAAGCCCCTCCACCCGGGGTGAATCACGTTGAATTCCATCTTCGCAGACAGGAAAGAGCCGGGCCTGAAGAGCCTCTTACCATTCGTTGGCCGACCTTATTCCTGATTCCGTAAAAGGTATTTGATCGGCATAGCTCAATCTTTTACTCTGGGGCGAATCGCCCACCATTCGAACTTTCATGAGAGATTCACGCAAAGGCGATGCAAAACATTATGGGTAAAACGTAGTTTCCACTATTATCAATGTCAGCGCCTGTGATGCTCAGCCCTCTGATCCCATTAGGCTGGCGAACCGTAGAAGGGTTCCGGCCATGGTTTTGTCGACCAAATCGCCACGCTACCCATCACCGATCAACTTTTGCAGTACTCTTTCATTTAAAAGAAGACTTCAACTCAAATGACAATGGAATCTAACGCGCACGCTTACCAGAGGTTTTGCATCAGATAATTGGTAACTAATTAAAATTACTATACTCGTATAATTCTGGTAGAGTAGAGATTCAAGAAAAGCTAAGTAGATCGTTTGAAATCAGTTTGGTTGCGGATAACGCAAAAGGTTCTGGGGCAAATTCAAACCATCAGCATTAGTTCCAGAAGTTCCAAGAATCTTTCTCCCCCTTCCTGAATTTCAACACGAACACTTCGTTACACAGAATCCAGCAAACAAGTGTACCTTTCTATCTTCTATCTTCTCTTTCATAATCATTTTATGTGTATCTACTTGTTCCCAGCACTGTGCGCAAAATCGGCTTCCTATTCCGCGCCAAATGTTTCCTCACCATCATTCACCTCCTCTTGCCTTACAAAGATCAGACTCGCCCTACACTTGAATACTGCAGTCATGCGTGGGGCGGAGCTTCGTTTCACTCTCGATCTCTTCTTGATCGGGTTCAACGTAGGATCAGCCGTCTCATTAACGATCCGTCCCTAACATCCAACTTACAGTCACTAGATCACCGTCAGGCAGTCGCTTCTTTAACCTTGTATCATCGATACTACTTTGGACTTTGCTCTGATGAACTTTCCGCGCCTGTTCCTCTCCCGCTTGTTCTTCCTCGTAGATCCCGCACACCAGCGGCATTTCAAGAGACCATCACCAGGTGTCGCATTTCAAATCATACTTTTTCCCATGAACAGCACAATTGTGGAACACTCCCCTCTTCCGATCCTCCGTCCAGGGCACATCTTTGTTTCTAAGCGAAGAATCAACAAGCTGGCTCTAGCTTAGATGTTCCGATACCTTCCTACTTACAGTTTATCTTCGGATCATGGGGTTTACTCCGTTTACTGTATTCACTTTTGTGTAATAAAAAAATATTGTACTTTTGGGGACAAAGTAGAACCCCGAACTGGTATGAAATATAGACTAACTGACGTAGCAAATTCAGTTAAATTGATACTGTAAATTATCAAGTGTGCGAGTGGGAGACAGTATTTCACTTTTCGCATCGCGATAGTGGGTTTTCAGTACTCACATACAGTGTTAATCTCAGAGCTGAATTAACGACACTTAATGTGCGGGAACTTCATTATAGATGGCCTCGGTATATTGGGTATCCTCTATTGTGATGGGCTCTCGCTCCGTTGCACTTCTCAGAATGCCTCTATAGGGACAAGCTTGGATACCTTTGAGTTGAGCAGAGCTGAATGCTACCAGTACGTCCCTGGGTTGTGGATAGAGGGATACCTTCATTGAAGAAGGTTAGCTGTGAATAAGTTGACACCGCAACAAATACGCAGTCGGGAACAAACAGCGGTGGCACTACCAGGGTGTGGTGGGTTTCAGACCGGTCATCTGGCTCCTGTTTGAAAGCCGCATAAGCCCATGACAGTGTGGTGACAAAGGACGGTGACTGGCCTTTTAAAACTAGTCATTGACTCCATCACTTCCGAGGCGAGGGATTACTTCCTGCACACTTGGTTGTGCAAAGACTAGAGGTGCTCCCTCAAAATAAAAAACACCGAGTGACGCTGGGGACGTCTCTTGTGCCAAACTCCCCAGGAACTCCATGATCTTGATCATGATCCTGTCTAAAGCCGGCTTTTCCTTTCCAAGGAGCCAGCTGCAGTAAAGTAAGTGTAAGGGTATGCGTCTTAAATAACGGCACTTATGGAAGCCCAAAGCTCTTACCTCGTGTATTACTGGTTTCCCACGAAAGGTCAATATCCAGAGCTATAACCGGACCAGTGAACCACGGATATCTCAATTAGAAGAGTTGGCAAAACAATTTGATTCCCAATTAAACACGAAGGGACGTAGTAACCACACCCAAATCATCTTGGTTTTCATAGCAGTCATCGGAATGATTGACACCGAGGTATACTCGATACCTTGGACGTTTGACCCCCATCCGAAATGCGCATGAAGCGCTAGGTATAGCGTACTATTGAACTAGACGATAGCAAACCTGCCTACCACCACAGTTGGTTGGCAGTTTTGGAGCTTGAACTTTGGACCGAAGCACGCCAGTGACGACGAAGAAACTAATGCGCCACCACCTATAGCTTTGTAGTTTGGATCGCGGATGTACGTACAGGCGGTTGATAGGGTATGCTGTAAAAAGTTTGACTGACTGGTTGTTCGAACTGAACTGTCGACTTTCAAGTTCCTGAAAACCAAAGAGCTAATTGACAGGAGAGCAGTGAGCGAAGCGGGAACGCGGAACGACAAATGAATGTATGGAAATTAGATTTCCTGCACACGAAGTATCTCCGAGCCACTAAACGTAAATCACAAAATGGCATGTGTGGACAATGAGAAAAAAACATGGGCTTCGCAGTTGATTGGCTGCTATAAAACATCGGACAGAACCTTTTGGTGTGGTCGAGGTGACAGCTCAGATACCAACGTCAAACAAAAAGTTGAAGTCAGTGAACAGAGTGGGACCAAGTCAATGGGCTAGCGTGAATCAATTGTACAGATCTTCAGCATCAGTATGAGCGTCATATGGCGCACCACCGGGACCTGGGCCGGGTCGCCCACTGCCTGGAACATTACTTCCATCCGATGGGAATCTGCAATATAGATGTGAAAATGTGATTTGTTAGACCGAACCCTTAGTGTTTTAACCGACTACCACGCAAATCCCGAAAAATCACAATATACAGTTGACGATGAGTAAATCAGTCAGGTTTACTAAACAATGAAAGACAATACTTCATCTAAATTCTTTTGTTCAATTTTAAGTCCAAATGGAAAAATTGTCATATCTGGCAGTCTAGATTTAGCAAGGGAAAAGATCCTATATGAAATTACTTCACGTTGAAAAGAAGGACAATTTAATGAAATTACATCTGATTGCTGCTCAGATGTACATACCACTCTAAAAACCGACATAAATCTAAGAGTGGTTAAGTCTCCTAAATCAAGAACAAACAGAACTCATACAATCTAACGAGTAGACATGTAAGTACAAATGGGAGGAAAATACCTTAATCAAATTTACATCAGCTGTGCTCACCGAAGTCGCTAACCTGCTTCTTCCCACCTGTGTCAAACCACGTAAACGTTAAGCGTTGAAGATTTCTAGTCGGTTGATCTTTGTGCATGCACAGTCACAGGGCCGAATTGATTGCACTGTAGCACAACAGAAATCTCAATGTAACGTCATTTAGTAGTTAGTGTTCCGGTCCTGTTTGGGACATTCGAACCTTACGCATGCGTCATGTGTCACCCGAACGCCTAGGTACGTGAAGCAGTCAACTACCGACCTTAGCAGCGCCCTCTTTTAATTATTACGCGTCTTGCCCTTGCAAACGTAGTTACTCCGTCTTTGAGTTTCAGTCCTCATGTATTCGTTCATGCGATTCTCGTTTTCTGGCAAACCGCCTGAGATACACATCTGTTTCTTTATCCACTATCGATTATCTCTGGAAGAGCAGAAGTGATGAATTGGTACATATGTGAATGCTACCCTACTATCTGACAGTTGCTTCTGGTGGAGTCTCGTTTCCCTGTAACTGGTGTAAACAAAAACGAGGAAAACCAGCCCAGCCATCGACTATTTAGTCCTTGTAAAAACACCTTTCAGACCGACAGCCGCGCAGAGACCTGTAGAATCGTAATGTGAATTGCTCCTCCCCCCTCAGCCCCGTAAAACTCGTCATTTTCATTCCCCTTCGGATTTTACAGATATACTTTTGATGGTGTTAAATGAGAGAAAACCTGCCAATGCAAAAGTTCATCATTTCTGTGGTTACCTGAAGTTGCCTCCGATGCCTCGAGATTGCTGTAGGGTCTGTGAGAACATTTCGTATTTTCTAACATCATTTTCCGTGACTGATCGTCTNNTCTTGCGAACCTCATGGCCTCTTCAAAATGACGTCGGGTGATCTCTGGAACCGGATCAGATTCATCCTCCTAAAAAACAGAAGATTCTTGAAAACTTAGCCAACGGATTCAGGGAAAACATGAATGCAAATATCGTTCAAAAGCAAAGCGACATTTTCACACCCGGACAGCTTTTTCTTCACTTTGAGTCATTTGACTCATGGGAGAGGATAAACCGGCTTTATTGATATCCCGAATTGCAGCCGCCAACGTTCAGTGGCAAGATTTGTGCAGATTTTACACCAACCTGACTTTCATTAGCGATTGCAGCGGACCGAGCGGAGACCAAGGTGTTCTGTATTCTTGTGTACAGCACTTAGACGGGTTTTCAGAAGTACACTGCGACGTCAGGGACAGGACTATAAAAATATAGCACCAGGGCAGTTTTGATCAGACTGTAGTCTGATTTACGTAGTGTGTCCAAACCGTTGGTGTATGAGCGTCTATAGCCGTACGAAATTGAAACAACACTTTCTGACAGCTCCCATTGGGAGCTGACTCCCAGAATTATTCTTAGGCAGTGATTGAAGACTTCTAAACATCAAGTCTTTGGCTGTTAGTAACCGAGTTTATCACAGCCCGACAGCTAGACAGGCTGAAATAATTTCTACGCTATAAGAAATCTTTCTATTGTACAAACGCTCTTCTGGCAGCACCGAACTGCAGCTCGACCGTTAAGCTTTATGCTTGAGTCTGGTAGTTACGCCTATCCACGGATTCAGTTTAGTTGTAAGGTATCTTCGAGATGAATTTGGATATCGCAAGTATTTTGGTTTCCGGTGTGTTCACCTCTAGGGCGATCTCGGAGACTCATCGTCTGATGTTATCCATTTCTTGGTTGGACGTATCTTCGCCAAAGAAGTCGAAGTCATAAATTTCAAATTGACGAGCCATAAGTTCTAAAAAATCTGAACTACCTGTTGTCCTCCCATCGAACGACCCATTATCCAATCACTGATAAAGTTGAACAACATTGGGGACAATGAGCATCCCGGTCGTAATTTAGATCCCAACTAGTACACGGGCGACGTCTAACTGTAGGAGCGGATTTGGCCCCTTGTGTTAAACTGGTAAGATCTTATGAAGTGGGCCAACATCGGCCAATACTACGTACCACGGAATTAAATACCGCGTGAAAATCAATGGAGACTGCTGTGGATTGTTGAAATTTGTGACGACGTTGATCAACGCAGGCAACACCTGGACAAAATCACTTCCGATTATTTCGGGTGCGCGGTATAAGTTTATATATCGCTCGGTTTAATATCACGCGTAACCTAACCGGGTCCCATGAGGTTCGCTACTCCAAGTCCCGGGGCTTAGGTTACCGCTTTCCATGACTTAACAACAGGTCTTCGTGACAACGGGGCTTTCCTCGTCTGCTGCTCACCACACTCATGCGTGTAATAGAAAAAAGGTACAATACAGTGGACACTACATGACTGTTTGCAATTTGTAAAGCACTTACCATAGCATCTGGTCGAGATTGGCGTTCACGTTCAGCTCGTATTTCTGCCTCGATGGACTCGCGGATCGCTTGCTTACAGGCTCTTTGACAAATCTCAGTTAGATCAGCTCCAGAGAAGCCTTGAGTAACTTTGGCCAAATACCCTAAATCGACATCCTGAAAATCGAGGAAAATTCTTCATGATAAAGAAAACTTTCAAATAATGCAACGTCAGTTGGTAGCTTAGAAACATTTTTCCAATACGATCGCGGGAAGCTAACGGGAAAATTCACTAATGAATACATTCAAGCAAAAATTAGTTGAAGGCATACGACACATTCATCAACAAAAATTCAAGTCGAGAATACCTAAATGAAGATGCATTACTGATAGCTTCAGAACACTGGATAGTTGTTGGCAAACCACTTTCCCCAGAAATTACTTGTTTCTGTTTTGCACTAGTTATTCTTTAGACCGCATGTTGCAAATGATTAATGTTTCGTTTTACACCTATCTGAGTTCAGACTGTGTCAAATAAATCATGGCACGAGTATCTCCATAGCAAGAAAATCGGTCCACGAATGGCTCACAGGCGAAATACTGACAAGTTACTCGGGTGAAAATGAGAATTCTTCGCGGGAAAGCCACATCATCCGACTATACGCTCTGTTTACAAGTCAAACGGTCAAGGTGATCAACATACCCTGATGCTTAATCAGTCCAGTGATTACTTTCACTATCGGGAAGATTCGGGTTTTTCATACACCTGTTTATGGTTGATCTGGAAACAAAATATTTTGGCAACCTTCATGGATGACCGGCCTGTAATTCATCGACCCAGTTATGGCCCCGGGGATTGTTTTGTGTTCTATCGCTTTTGGTTGGTAACCGCTCTCTCCAGAAGACAGTGAATCAGCTTCCTCAGCAGAGAGCATTTGAAACGCTCGGTCGTATAAAGAAATTGATGCAAGAAAATGGTTACTCACCCTTGACCATACGCTCTTGGATTACCCCGACGCATAACCCCCAATACACGGGGGCTTCGTTCGAGCTGAGTTTCCTTTTATCAGTGCTAATCGTGGTACAAAATAAACCAAATTATTCATGATTTGAAAATCTGAACGTGCTGAATGAAAAACGTCTACGAAAGCCTTTGTCGGGTAGTGACTCGGTTCCCCTGTCCAATGAAATGCTCCTATACGAACAAGCGTGTTAAATAACCGCACCTATGGAAGCCCAATTCTCNCCGACGAAAATCCAACATCCAGGCTAGTGAACCTTGGACCTTTGACTACCGTTCAAAACGTCCATGGCCCAATGAACTGGACACGAAGTTTAACATCGTCCTGCGGGTCAGGTTTCGGATAGCTCTAAGCTCCAGTTGTTAATTCACCGAGTAACCTCGCCCTCTTTGACCTGGGTAACCTGGCAGTTTTCCGCTTGTGAGGAAACCATAGGTTGGCTCCTTTGCCAAAGTTTTTTCTACCGTGATTTGTGTTACAGTTAGGAATCAAATGTGGTATACGATACAGCAAGCATTAGAGACGTTATCACCGTACAAAACTTCTCATCTCTGACGGATCAGAAATACGAGGTTAAATTCCTTGTGGCGTAGCAATCGATGACAGTTAGTTGGTGGGCTGTGCATAAACAACGAAGGGTGGTTCAAACCGAAAGCCCTCCACCGAATCAGGTTCGCTCAAAAATGAGAAATGTAAAGCGAAATAAACTGGTTAAAGCATCTGAGAGCGTGTATAACCTGTCTTCAAGTATTCTGATGGCACCGGTCCGTGAACTTAGATTAGTAATAAGGATGACTCTAGCTAGCACCAGGATTGCCGTTTTCAATGATGAGGGAGACCTCTGCAACCTGATCGTATCCATCTGGATGGCACATATGCAACAAAAACGCACCAGTTTAATCCCATCTCATAACCATTCCCTGATGGCGAAGGTGAGCAGGCGTGCTGGTAATTGTGATCTAATTTGCAATCCAATGACGCAAATATGAAGTTGGGTAGTATCACCTACGATCAAAAAAGGTGNACGGCCGGCCGTCAGACTGCTCGCGTCCACCTCATCCCCTATCGGCACAAGGCCATCAAACCTTGGCCAATCAGGCAACGCAACATCACTCAATGACCTATATAAGGAAGAGGACACTCGTAAGCGCTCACCCAGTTACTGCATTGAGAATGTCACCTCGATTGGTGATGAAACGTTTGCAATATAATTGCCAAGCTCGGCGAACAACTGAACATCATATTATACCACCCGAGCTACAAAAACAACAACCAACATCGTTGTTTACCAAACTGTCATATATATATATATATGTATATATATAAACAGGTCTGAGTTCAGACTGTGCCAAACAAACCGCGGTACAACAATCTGTATAAAAAGTAAAACGTTCCACGATTTGCTTGTGGGCTGAATACTGCCAGGTTGCCCAGGCCAAGGTAGGTTCCAGCTCAATGATAATCAAGTGTCTGGAAGATATCCAGAACATTGACGGATGCTGAACTGTTCTCGTTTCTATCTGATCGAAGAGGGACAGGCTACGAAAAAACGGTCGCTTTTGATCAGCTATGCACTCTTACAAGTATGCGAAATTCAGGACTAAAAAAGGCTTTCCTCGTAGTTTGGGAGACTTGCAACAGTCAGTCAGTCAAGTGAAAATAGACTGGGTTTAGTAGTTGGGTATCTGGATATTCAGCGTTCTCAATGAGATACAATGGAGAATGTGCGCTTAAAAAAAGAAAACAGTAACAAAAAGTGGTAAAAAGAACATAAATGCGGGAGATCGATAACAAGAGTTGTCGACCTACGGACAAGAGAAAACGACATTTCATCAGATGGCGATACGCGCAGGAAGTCTGGTTTTGTAATAGGGTCTTTAATTTCTCAAAGCGGTGAACTTTCGACACACCGTTGCATACACCAGAATGGCAGTTGATCGTGATTATCTTCCCCTTAATTCTTCTCCAACCCGGATAATCGGTGGCTTAAGTAGCAAATTCTTTAATAAGAACTCCTGGTGACTTTGTTGAAGATGCTCAAAAGATCAACTCTTTAAACTGAAGTTAAACTGTTTATTTCAATATTACGATCCATCTATGCTCATAGCCGAAGTCGAGTCTCAGCTTACGGCCCTATCTCACCCGATTTCACCACGGAAAGTGGTGTTCGACAGGGTTGCCCTCTCTTTCTCCATTTTCTATTCAACTTTCTTATAGATTTGATTATGGAAACAGCCCTATCCTCGTGCGAGGATAGCGGTGTCGATTTACTCCCGGGAGGCAGGCTGTCTGATCCACAATATGCAGACGACATTGTGCTGCTAAGTGAAGATCCAGATAAGTTGCAAGCATTTCTGGATAACTTGAATGCTAGTGTAGCCATATTCGGTATGCGTTTTGCACCTTCAAAGTGTAAAATGTTACTACAAGACTGGGTTGGTCCAGCCTCACTCTAACTGGGGAATAGAGTAGGAGGATAAGTTTTGTTATTTGGGCAGCTACATCTCATCCGGTGGATGCATCACGGATGAAGTGTCTGCTCGCATACAGAACGCTCGGTTGGCATTTGCCAACTGGAGACATCTGTGGCACCGTCGAGAAATCCGGCTGTGAAGGGTCGAGTGTATGCCGCGGCAGTTCGGCCCTTCTCTTATACGGTGCAGAAACTTGGCCATTAAGAAAACAGGATAAAAACCGACTGTTGGTGTTTGAACACCGCTATCTACGCAGCATTGCACGAATCTGGTGGGGTAGCCGGATGAGCAATGTTGAGGTTAGGGGCAGAGTTTTGGGTATCCGCGGTCGCCCACTGGAACCAGTGGTCGACCATCATAGATTACGTTGGTTGGGACATGTGTTACGCATGTCACCAGACAGGTTACCACCGCGAGCGATGCTCGCCGAAGCAGACACCGAGTGGAAAAAAGCCAAGGGTGGTCAAGCTAAGACCTGGCACGAGGGTATGAAAACTCTAATCAGGAGACTGGGTCACATAGGTCCTGTTAGGCTCCCCGGCTGGGGATTTCGGGATGATCGTAACCGATGGTTAGAGACACTGAGTGATATGGCTGGGTGTCATAAACAGTGGCGTTCATGCATTTTTCTAAATTTCTTTGTATCACTAATCCACTGAACTCTTCAATTTTCTCTTCGATCCTACTTTCAACTTTTCCTGTCTTTCTCCTAATGTTCATCTAAATGTGCAGCCGAAAGATAGTAACCAAAACCGGCGCACTATAGTGCATGGTTAATGGTTGTGCAAACTGAAACCGAAACTATGTTAAAAACATTTTACTATAGTCAACTTTAAGATCCGGTATATGATCAGTCTGGAGAATGGAAAGCTCATCGGTCGAGCGGGCATGCTTTCTTGGCAGATTTCCATCTTGTCACGCAGTTGTCGAACCTGATCATTCCCAGAAATATACAAGGTCGGTGTGGATTGAATTTCCAAGCCAAGTGACCGGTGAGAGGGTAACTGATATGTCACATATCCTCAAATGTTCGGTATTCTAGGGTGTGTACAGTAAGTATACCAAATTAGAGCCAACTCATCATTGTCGTTCAAAGTTGAATACAACATTACACATACGAGCCACACCGTAGAATGGAAACAATGCGAACATAAACCTACATTGGCGACAGGCGACTTGCGTAAATTGGCTTTTAAGATGTTGATTCGAGATTTCTCGTCGGGTAGCGGAATATAGATCAGTTGATCCAAACGCCCAGGACGCAAAATAGCACCGTCAAGTATATCCGGGCGATTTGTAGCACCAATGATGAACACGTTCTTTTTTGAAGACATACCGTCCATTTCTGTTAACAGTTGATTAATAACTCGATCGGCAGCGCCACCAGCATCACCAACACTACCACCCCGAGCCTATGAAAGGAACAAAATATTTCGCAAGGCAAAGATTAATATATATTTTACTTAAATATAATAATGAAAATAACATGCGGTAGTAGAAAAATTTGTCCACGTTAAACTTTCTATCGCGAATTTCGAGCTATACTGTTGTTAAGGATTTTATTAAATAATCAAAGGACTGACCAATTTAAATTTATCGAGTGACTCACTAATTACAGCGGAACGGGTGGTAATCGTACTCAAGAGGATCGGCCGATCAATCATAGAAAACAAACCAGTAGCTAGGATCAGAAAGGATGGAACACATCTGTGGTATGATTCGTTTGGTACAGTCTAGACTCAAGTAGTTGTGAGAAAGATGGATTACAATGGGCCATATAGGTCGACCTTACTTCTTGATAGAATCCACAAAATATCGCATGTTTGCCAAGGCAACAAATCGCCGACTCCGATTGTTGTGCCTCTAGCAATCAGCCAATAGAACTGCCAACAAGAGATCCAGTAGGGCTAAAACCATGTACATCATCATCGCACAGCGAGATACCCGAAAATGGAATGTTTATCGAAGCAATCGCTGTAGGAAGCCTACTCAATGCCTCCTATAGATAGCGTTTTCACTTACGTGAGATGTTTAAAAACCCATATCTGGGATATAAACAGATTTACTTATCGGCTTTCGATTAATTTCGTCTAATCCCTTAGCACTGTTTGACTAAATGGGCAGCACGAAACCTTGATTTCAATCCCCGATAAATTAAGGAAAGTGGCTAGTAAATATGGCCATCTGAATTATTGATAGGATGTAATGAACAGTGGGCGTGCGAACCGCGTCTGAAAAGATTGATCAGAGACCAAATCTCCGATGTACTGTAATTTTCACAACCAAGCTAAAACCTGAGTCTTTGTAAAAAAAAAAGGTCCATAATTTGCTCGAGAGCACGATATCACTGCGTTGCCCATGTCAGGAGAATTCTTTCAGGGAGTTCACAACCCGAGTAGTCGGCTAGCCGAAGTCTGACTGGTAAGTCAGCGGGTGATGAAAACCACAATTCATCGGAGTGGTGTTCATTTCATCGGATCATACACCCTTCGGACGGGGTTAAACGTCCAATGTGTTCGATACACCTCGATGTCCATTCGAGACGGCTATCAGTACCACAACCAAGTGTGGTTCGCGCGCCTCTTGGGTTTTTAGCCCACTCCCCTAGGTGGAGTGTCAGTGGTTCACTGACCAGGTTATGGCTCCGAGTGAGGCTTTGGTTACACTAACGATCCGGTAGTGAACCCTTAGTAGAAGCCTTTGATTCGAGCACTAACAGCATCGTAGCCGAAAACAAACCGGGAGTTGATTTTATTGATTCATAGTCTGTTTGGTGGGGTTTAAGTTCGCACATCTAATGACCACAATTACCAATGCTGGTTTGGGTTTCTGCTTATCGGATATCCATTTCGCCGACCAACGAAATAGTAAATAAAAGACAAACTCTGCGAGCAGTTCCAAGTTAATGATGCACAATGCAAATGTGTGTAAATGGGGGAGTGCATAAATAACACTAGTTACGACACTTCATATCACAGGGGTCCAACAATTAATGAGCTCCCGAGCGGCGATTGGAACAATTCCCGTGGTCAAGTGGTTCGGTCAATGATTCTATGCTCTCGTACAGAGCCATTTATGCAACTGATACTGGTTTCCATCACGATCCTGCGACGCGCTCTAACACCGAGTCCAGACAAAATTTACCAGAACAGCCGGCTCTGCAGTTCTGAGCGAGTATCATGCATACGTGCCCGATATTCTGTCAAGTTCTGATCGCTGCATCCCTGATGCTAACTGCGTCGTAATATTCTCACTTGCAGCGATCAACGAAGTTTGCTTCACTGTATTTCGCTGTACAATAATGATAACTCGCTTTCGAATCGCGGACCAAATGAATCCGTCGGGATGGGCGTTATTCAGCCGAACGACAGCGAGGCCGTCGTTTACTTGTGTGGTTCGTATCCCAGGGTAAAAGAGCAATGAACGTAAGGAAACATATAAACCTCGAAAAATCATTACGATATTTGATCACTTGGGGAGGTAACTCGATAAGAACTGATTTTCGACGGTTCTCTTGAGTGAGGAATTTCATGAACCGAACGCAGCGGTTTAATCTCTGTCACGGGCGTGCTTTGGACCCTATGGTCCGATGTTTGAGCCCCACCACAACCACCACCACCCAACTTTGGTGGTGGGCAGCTTTGCTGTTGTCCGGTTTAATAGCATGCCTTATGTAGTTCACCACTCCTAGTCCCGGGGCTTAAGTTACCGGTTTCTATTACTGACCAGTAGATCCTCGTAACTATGGGGTTTACCCCGTCTGTTGTTCACCACACGAAAGTGTGTAATAAAAAAGAAACGAAATGAACAGCTCTAATGCACCGCGGAAACAATTCGAACTTGTTGGATAGCATAGCTGTGAAAATAATTCGCTAAAAAACTTTCAGCTACCTTTTCTCAAAAACAAGGAAGATAGCAAATCGGCATCGCTTGATTGGTGTCCAGCTACATTTCACGGCATAACTGTGCTCAAGTCAAATGCTTGAAATTACGCAACATTTATCAAATCGAGGCAAGGGATTTGCACACCATGCTAATGCATAGCACCGTGAACTGCATCGAATAATGAAGATTCCTACTAAATCACTATTGCGAATGCATCAGGGCGCGATTATCTTATCATACTCAAACAAGGTTACTAAAAGTGAACTTTTATTCAAACCTTATGACACGATCAAGATAACCACGGTATAATGAGGACTGGAGACCAACATATCTGATAAAACTCAAAGCTCGTCGATGTATGAACGACATACTTGAGCATCCGAACCAGTTATAACCATGGTTACCATGTGGTTCTCAAATCACTTGTAGGCACCCAGCAATACAGGTTAGAGATGGGCATTTCAAAGTACTAAATATTTATTTTCTCGCTTTTAATTTCAAAGGGTGCATTTGAGAGAATTGTATTGCTAAGGTTAGCCTACCATGAATTAAGATATAATATGCCATTGAGTGCATCTCTGCGAGTTTATGACTAGCATTGCTGAATTATGGATGACCATAGTAGCAGCAAAGGCAATCGTGTTATCAATGAATTGGTGTCTTTACTTCCGGAATAGAAATGCAGATACTCATGAAGTGAACAAGAACCATATCCTCGGCAATGAAAACAGGCAGCAAGACGAGCAGCGGACCCCCGGGTAACAATGAACCCGCGTGAATGTACTCACCTTAGCGATAGAATCCAATTCGTCGAAAAACAGTACACATGGAGCTGCCTGCCGCGCCTTGTCGAAAATATCCCTTACGTTCGCTTCAGATTCACCAAACCACATGGTTAGTAGCTCCGGACCTTTGATACTTATAAAGTTAGCTTGACATTCATTTGCAATTGCCTTGGCCAGTAGTGTTTTACCACAACCGGGAGGACCGTAGAAGAGTACACCCTTGCTTGGTGTCATACCGAACTTGAGGAACTTGTCAGGATGCTCAACAGGATACTGGACTAACTCTTGCAGTTCACGTTTGACATTTTCCAACCCACCGATGTCGTCCCAAGTGACATTCGGCACCTCCACCGTAGTTTCTCGCAGCGCGGAAGGGTTACTTTTTCCAAGTGCCCATCTAAAGTCGTCCATTGTAACCGCAAGTGAATTTAGGACTTCGGCGTCTATTGTGTCGTCCTCCAGATCAATTAAATCCATTTTGTTACGAATCTGCTGCAGTGCGGCCTCCGAGCACAACGACGCCAGATCTGCTCCGACATGCCCGTGCGCTTCATTAGCGATTTGATCGAGATCCACATCATCCGCGAGTCGCACATTTTTGGTATGGATCTTTAAAATTTCCAGGCGGCCAATGCTATCCGGAATGCCGATTTCGATCTCACGATCAAAACGACCGAAGCGGCGCAGAGCTGGATCAACGCTGTTTGGTCTGTTGGTGGCAGCCATTACGATGACGTGGCTTCTTTGCTTCAGACCATCCATCAATGTCAGTAACTGTGAAACAATGCGACGCTCTACTTCACCGTGAGTTTTCTCTCTTTTTGGTGCGATTGCATCCAACTCATCAATAAAGATTATTGCCGGCGCATTTTTCTCCGCCTCTTCAAATGCCTTCCTCAAGTTTGACTCAGACTCGCCAGCTAATTTCGACATGATTTCAGGCCCGTTAATGAGGAAAAAGAAGCTTCCACTTTCGTTGGCTACGGCTCTTGCAATAAGTGTTTTGCCCGTACCCGGCGGGCCGTATAAAAGTATTCCTCTGGGAGGTTTTACACCGATCGCTTTGAAAAGCTGAGGATGCCGTAAGGGCAACTCAACCATTTCCTTGATCTGAGCCAACTGCTTTCGACAACCGCCAATATCATCATAACCGATCTCGTTCAACTTATCTTCTTCGTCCTGGGAAATAAGATTAAATGAAAATGTTTACTTACTTCTCGCTTGACGGGATCACCCTCTGTATGGATAATAGTCTCAGGAGCAACGATACAATAAGGAGAAGGATCAGTCTCAATCACCTTGAATTCAACAGCACGCATACCACCTCGGACAACAAATATATCGTCCTTCCGCACGGGCCTGTAGGCCTCGACAAAATACGGCTTTAGATAGACCTCATACAGGTTCCTTTCAAAAGCGAATTAGGTACAAACAATAACCTACCCAGTGATACCAACAATAGTGTCGTCTATTGGAAGCACGTGAATGCGACGTCCATATCCGACCTCTGGGCACCCCTGGATGGTGACAACATCCCCCAACCTAACTCTGAGGTTATTACGCACGCAACGGTTGAACCGGATTCGTTCATCCGGGCAGGTATCATCAACTAGGGCGATGCAAACGGTGTCGCGGCGCTTCTTTCCCTTGATAAGAACAGTATCACCACGGAATAACTGAAGCTCATCCATTTTAGCCTTATTTCATACGCTTGAAACCTCAAATCATTTACCTGTGACATGGAGACCACAGAGTTATCATCATTAACGGCGTCGTCAACAATCAAACGATTCGGTTTTCTCTTCTTTATGAGCGTGTCTTCAGCAGGGGTTCTGAAAAAAATCAAATTAACCGTGGTATTTTTTGCTTTTATTTAGCAGCCCGGAAAACTAGTCGGAGAGCACTTACTTCGTCGGATTGACCATAGTCACAAGCTCGATTTAACGAAAACAGTGACTCAACCGCAAAAACGAAAGTGCCCGCCAAATCAGATGCAGATAAACCAGGTCAGGTCCAGGCCAATCCAATCTAATTTCCAGGACTTAGAGGTCTCCTCTTTGTTCTTGTTGTGATTCTGGCTCCAGATCGTTATTATACGAATCCAGCTGTATGCTTGTTCGGCTTACATCATGATTGATACTTCCATTAACATCCGCGAACACGAGATTCCGATGTCTTGAAGTGATTCACGGGTCTTGAAGTCTTGAAGTGATTCACGGGTTCGAGGCTGTTGCGCAAATGTCCCGGGTCCT